>BGPR01039529.1:0-14270 GCA_013235015.1 Araneus ventricosus
AGTTTGAAATGTTTAGAAATATTTTGAGGAATAGGGAGAAAAAAAAATATTGGATCACAAGAAAAGGTTCGTTAAATAGAGAACGCACTTCGCTATTTGGAGGTTATTTTACGAAGAAATTCGCAAAATGTTCTTGGTTCCAAGAAAAAGTTCGCAAAATAGAGAAATTCGCAAAATAGAGGTTCGTTAAATAGGGGTCCGACTGTACTTTGATATTTTTAAAAAAAGCAATTTGTTACACCAAGCATCAGGTCATTCTGGCTCTTCAGATGTCTGGGAACTGCAACAATGATGCTCCCATCGCCCCAGTAGAGTAGGGGCAAGAGAGGAGGATTACTTATTTGTGTGCTAAGAAGTACTACTTTTTACATTAAATATAAAATATTATTTTATTACTTATTATTATAATAATAATAATTTAATACGAGGTAGAGTCAATAAATTCCCGGAATGGTCGCCTACATTCATGCAGGTGTTCGTTGGAGGGGAAATATTTTTTTTTGGAGGTTGCAGCACTAATAAGGAAAACACACAGCCATCTGGAATTCATTTCCGGTACTGTCGGCGTTAGCTGCAGATCATTTCTGACAAAGAGAATTTTTCATTCGTCGGATTTTGAAATGTCGTCTTTAGAGCAGCCTGCAAACATCAAATTCTGCGTTTTGCTCGAGAAATCACCTTCTGAGACGCTTGAGATGCTGAAGAAAGCATACGGAAACGATGCCATGGAAAAAACGGCTGTGTACGAGTGGCACAAGCGTTTTCGTGAAGGTCGCACAAACATCGAAGATGACCCTCGGCCGGCGCCCGCCCGCTCCTCTTCCACCGCAGATGAAAATGTTGAGCGAGTTCGAGAAATCGTGCGTGCAGACAGACGAATCTCTGAACTTGGAATTTCACATGGGAGTGGTCACAGCATTCTTCACGATGATTTGAACATGCGTCGTATTTGTTTGCACATGGTTCCAAAAATGTTATCACCTGAACAAAAAGAACAGTGCCAGACACAGTGTTACGACTCACCCTCCTTATTCTCCCGACCTAGCACCAGCGGATTTTTACCTGTTTCCACGGCTGAAAATGAAATTGAAGGGACACCGTTTTGTGGATTCAGATGAGGTGGTCGAAAATGCGACGAAGCAACTGAAGGACATCTCAAAAAATGGATTCCTGGAGTGTTTTGAACAGTTATACGAACGCTGGAAGAAGTGTGTGGATGCAGGAGGAAAGCACTTTGAAGGCCAATAAGGTAAAATTATTGTTCTATTTTTTAATAATTTGTAATTGACCTATTCCGGGAACTTTTTGACCCTACTACGTATAATAGTGTATTAGAATAACTATAAGTGAAAAATATGCAATAAGTGAAATTATTAGTATAATTATTATACTAATAATTTCATTATTATTATAATACAACAATAATGAAATTTAATGATTATCAACAAATACTAATTTAATATAAAATTATTAGTATTAAATCAAACAAGTAATTTAATTATTAATCGTTTAACTAATAATTAAGTTCTAAAAATATTCAAACAGCGTAAGGTCATCCGGAGCACATCGAGTGTGAAAAAATGAAGTGCGTAAACAATCGATCACAATCTCTCCAGACATGGAATTTTTACACGTTTTTATTTAACATGACATGGAACAAGTCAAGTTAAATTAAAGTGTGTAGAAATTAATACTTTAGATATTTACGACACTCCTGCCCTTGATGCCTCAAAAAGCCCCATCTGTTTAAAAATGGATGCATAAAACCCCCGCCACATCCAATATTTTCGCCGTCTTGTTACACGAAACAGGTGTCCGGGGCAAAAAAGCCGGGGAATAATTTTCCTCTTCCGTGAGGCGAGATGTTTCGCAGAGACGCACACGGCTCTCTTGAAAGCAAGGAGCCTCGTCTCTTGTTTGCCTGGTAAACATCAGGGGACGCTTCCAACCCCTCGCCTTTGTTGACGGTGCCGGAGGAAGGGTTGCCCATCAGGGTTCTCTTTTTATCGTTTGCTTTCTGCCTCCCTTTCAGGGCTCCTTTCAAAAGATGGACTACACAATTCCCTCCACCAGGAAAGGATTGACGCATTTCTGCGCCCTAGGCCAAAGCCTAATCTGCATCCTCCTCTCAAAAAAGTCAATACAGTACAACCCCGCTAATCCGAAATTCCGGTTAATCCGAACCGATTTCATCTTCGATAAATACGTAATTGAGAAGATTACCTGAAGAGATTTAAATATACATACTAAAAACAAAAAAGTACTTTTTTAGCACGCATAATTTTGTACACATTGAAGAAACTAATGCAATTCGCCGTATAATAAGGAGCATATCCATTATTCTAATGAAAAGAGGAGACATATTCTCTTTCTATTGCTTTTGAATAAAAGAATTCATGAGATAGTAGTACTGAGTACTTATAACTTACAGTTTTTTTTAGCACACTTCTTTTTCTTTTCTATTTTTATGGGAATTTCGGGTAATCCGAACAGGCACCGGTCCCAATTAGTTCGGATTAGCGGGGTTCTATTGTAGATAATTTTCAAATTGATATGCAGTAGTTTATCTTAGAAACTATAAGCATTTAATACGATCTTTGAACCCCATTAATTCAAAATTACGCTATTTATGAAATAACATAACACTAACACCTGCAAATATCGTTCGCGCTTGTGTCTGCGAATAGTCTCTTCACGAAAACCATGTCAACTTCAATATATCCACATTTTCTAGGTCAATGCATCCGTTTTCATACAACTTTTTAGTATGGGGAAAGAGTTCTCCGTGCTTTTCCTTGTCTACAACCAAAAAGATATCTCTTCCATTGCTACTCTTGCAGATCTGCTAGACCATATGTCATTTTCACAAATACATATTTAGAGTCTTCCAGAGCGAACAATCCTGAAACTGTAAATTTTATAGCATTGCATCCCACATTTGCATTAACACATTTAACAAAAGTTCTTTTATCGTGGTAGTTTTAGAAAAGCTTCTCACTAGGTACTTCTCTCAAAATGAGTCACTGCGAATCCCTCACCACAGCCGACTTTATGCTCACAGTTCAAGTTCTATTTGCTTAACATAAAGAACGAGCGTATTCACAATAAGTGCACTTGTAAAAATAATTTTCCTTTTATATTATTTTAGTTAAGTGCACTTGTAAAAACAATTTTCCTTTTATATTATTTTAGTTAAGTGCATTTATAAAAACAATTTTCTTTCTATATTTTTTTTAGTTAAGAGCATAATGATATAGTTAATCCAGTATATTCTTTCTTTATGCTTTGTTTATTTTTATAGAATCGTGTACGATTACATTGTGAATGCAGTGTTTTCTCATACTCGCATAGTTCATTATGTTTTCGTATTATAGTTGTTTCCATACAGAAACGTAGCATCTTCTTCATCACTCCTGCAAAACTCTATTGTACATCGTAAATTTGTCGTATCATCACGTTAATAATTAGAATGCAAGTAAAAGTACAATTGCAAGAATTGTTTCTTTTTGACCGCATTCACTGGCGTAAATTCGGACACTAGCGTTCAAATGTGAGCTTGAAATCTGGACTGACCGGACGAAATCCGAACGTTTGGTTTTATATTTATCTCATTTTGAATGAAATCCGTGAAGAAAAGTCTGTACGTTCCTGTGTATGAGAAGACGATAACTCAGAAAAACAATAATATAGATACTTAGCATACACTTTTATTACCGTGATTGTAGTATCTTGCTTGTAGTAGCTTGTTGTATTCATGCGTTCATGTATACATGAAAAGACAGAGCGACCCCCTTGGCAGATTTGGTCCAAACTTTAACACATGGTTGCATGGTATTGGTTTTCATGTAAACCTGATTGATTGGCTTCTTTTTTACTTATGTAATCGAACACTCTATGTTTATTTTAATAATGCTGTTTCTCATGAGTTTGCAAGTACTTCCGGTGTTCCACAGGGCTCTAAACTTGGACCTCTACTTTTTATTTTATTCATGAATGACCTTACTTGCGTTTGTAAGTACTCTGAATGTCTTTTATTTGCTGAGGACTTGAAATTGTTTAGTTCAATACGTTCCGGTTTAGATGCTGTTCTTTCACAAAGAGATCCTGATTGTCTTTTTAAGTTGTGCACAGACAACAGATTACACCTGAACATTGAAAAATGCATTTTTATGATTTTGTGTATTCTTTTGTGTTCAACTTTTTATTTTCTAGCGCATTTTTTTTTTATTTACTCGTTGTGGCTTTTGTTCTTTGTGTGCATGTTGTTTATAGCACTCTGTAAAAGGAATTTTCTCTCTAGTGTGCTTTTCTTTAAATAAATTGATAAATCTTCTCTTCTAGTGATAAAACTTTGTTTTAAATTTCATCAATCTTGCCATTTACGCTTTGGAGTTATCATGTTCACAGAGACAGGGGCGGATTGAAAGTCACAGAAACTTTTCAATTACAAATTTAGTCCAAAAATTGACAGAAATCTACAATTTTGGTGTTAAAAGCAATTACCAAATTTCATCCCTCTAGCGTTTTTGCGTTTTCGAGCTATAAGCCAATAAGTTACAGACCGATATAATTTCCAAAATGCTTTTTTCGTACTCGGGAAGGTCTAAAACGAGAAGATTCGTCAAAATCTGGAAGTCGGATATTTTAGTTGAGTGCGATTTAAGTACTTTCTTTCTGTATTCAATTACGAGAGACTAAATTCTTCTAACGAGACACAAAATTCAAATTCTTCTAAATAACTTCATTTACGAGAGACTGAAAATTAAGCACAACGCATAAGGAATACAATAGAACCTGAGTAATCCGGCACTGCAACAGTTCGATCCCTCTTTCCGTCCGGCATTTCCAGAAGGACGAGTGGTTAGCTTTAAGCTGAGCTCACGAGCGCTCCCTTCCACGCAAATTGGATCGCAACGCGCCAAAACCGGTCGTCACTGCGAATATCTGATGAGAACTGACGAAGTGTGGTCGAGAGTCTTAAAATCCAACGTGGCTTGAAATCCATTTGGACTGCCGGGCCATAAGAGGATATTGGAGCAGGCGAGGAAGAAGTAGGCACAGTAGGGGATCGGAGTGACCCGTAGCGGTCCGTGAATGACGTATCTAAATAGATGGGCTGAAAAATGGAATGGCGCCAGGCCATTTGTGTGGAGTGGAACGCTCGTGAACCGCATGCGGATTTCAGTGACCTTGGCGCTACATAAATATAATTTTGAATTGTTTTTCTCATATTTATTATACATAGTATAATTTTCTGTATAATTTGGTACATTTTGTAATAATTTGTGCACTAAACTTAGGTTTTCCTATTAAAATGCATTTTTTAAAAATATAGACTTCTACTGAAAAGGGAGTCCTCTGGTCTACTGTAATTCTGACTAAGGCACTTCTCAGGTGAGTCCTCTGGCGACTAAGTGGAAAACTAACAAACAACAGCAAAAACGATGTAGCCCCATTTCGCAAACAAACCGTGACTGAAATACTGAATTCTGTCTCAAGTCAATTTTAAACAGGCAAACAATATTTTTTTCAGGTTCTTCGAGAAAAAGCGTCTACTAATTTAGATTTGTGGAAACCGCTCGTGTCAGAACATGACGTTCTGATGCAAGATTACTATACCTGAATGGCAAGCAGTTTCAGTTCGGCAGTTCCTACCTATTCTGATTTCTGCTTGTCTGGATGATACATGAGCACTTTGTACACATCAACTCTGGCGACGACGAAATATTGTATCAACTATACAACTGGACTCATGGTTTTATTGTGTCTTGCATATATTTTTTTTGTAACTTTTATAAATCAAAATTGTAAAATATGCTTGCTAAAATATCTAAGGCTTTTGGGGTTCTGTCTCCAATTGACAGGGAGCCGCTCTGGTTTCGAGTTCGGGGTATGCTAAAGTAAGTAAGTATCATTTCGATATCCAGCAATTTCAGATAAATTAATTCAAACGAGATTGCTGGAAAGCAACATTTTAGAAAGTAAATGTGCTAATAATTTGTTGAATGCAACACAAGATTCCGTCTACAATTGGAAAACAGATTCTGTGCCTCGTGTATTGTTTTAGCAACGGATCTGGAAACCTCCGCAGTTTTGTATGCGCTGTCGGAGTTATTTTCATCCAAATAGGGGAAGGCGAAGAATGGAAGGGCGATGTTTACATTTTACTGAGCGTGATCTAAATAAAGAATCCCGGAACTGCGCCTATATGATTCACTACCTGACACCCTTACCGGTGTAAAATCTGTCCAAAAAGTGGTAGTCGGAACTACTGTTGAACAGTAGATGATGTTTTCAGATACATTACTTGTTATTTTTCCTTTTCTCGTATCCTATATACAAAGAGAAAGTATTGTAATCATCAAAAAATTGAACTCGAGAGTTTGACGAATTTCCACGTTTTAAACCTCCTGAGTCCGAAAACACAATTTGGGAATTATGTCTGTCTGTGTGTCCGTGTGACTGTATGTCTGTGAACACGAGCACCTCGAAAACTATTAGAGATAAAGGATGAAATTGCAGGAACTGATACATAATTTGTAGGTTTCTATCAAATTTGAAAATCCAACCACGGAAGTCTGTGTCCAAGTCAAGTGTGAAATGACCATAACTCAATAACTTGGAATAGCAAGAGGATAAAATTTGGTATACAGTTTCATCATCATGAATGTAGGTCTGTATAAAATTTTGGGCCAAATCCGTCGAAGAGTTGACTGTCTGTCGGTCTGTATAATCTTATTTCGAAGAGAATCCGTTATCTCCACGCGCATGCGTACTGGAAGCAATCTTCTGTGCACGCGAAAGGAACGGACTTACGCACAAGTAGCGAATTACGGGCTGGGTTTGTCCCTTGAGACGGTAAGAGAAAATCTCACATCTCTTGAATTTCATTCTTTGCCTAGATATTTTCCTTTCAATCACTGTACTGAAAAACCTTCTGATAGTCATCAATGGACTCAAGCAACAGTAGGTCTGGAATTTTCTTGAAATAATATGGGGGAAGGGAAACGGCACCTTTGGGGGAAGTATACGAGGAAAGCTAGGAGAAACACTCCCGCTGGTTTAGTATGGTGTCCAACTGAAAGAAGGCTTTTAGCTGTGAAGCGGCGTTATTCACTCCACGAGTCAAAACTTTGACAATTCTGGTAGGATGGGGTGTTATGTTAGGATGTTTAGTGCAGTTGTTATATGGTGGTCCCTCAGTGGCGTAGTGAAACATACATGTCTCCAAGCGCCAGCTCTAGAGTGGATGAGTCAAAACATCGCTGAGTTTATGTCACTTTTCAAAGACAGGGGGGTAGGCTTCATTCATTCATTATCTAGAAAGCCGACTCAACCTGAAAGATGATGGGAAACGATGTTTTAGGCGAGTTGTTGGGAGACGTCACTTTTCAAGGGCACACGGAAAAAGGATTGCCTCCTAACCTGAACTGGGGGGGTACCAGAACACCCTCAGAGTGCAGGTCGATCTGGTTGAGAAATATCTGCAGAGATGACAGAAAATAGGACAAAATATACATCAAATATTGAAGCGAAAAATTAAAATCTCACAATAAAAAAGAACAAGAGATAAATTAATAAAAATGCGATACCTAATAAAAATTAAAAATAAATGGAAATAAAATTTTGAAAGACACAAAGTAAAATGGCAGCAATAGATAACAAATAAGATTTCACAATAAATCTAAACAAAAGAAAATGGCAACATAATTGAAAACAAAGACATTGAAGTAATCTAGCACACACAATAATAATAGAAGACGATACAAAAGTAGACAAAAAAAAAACTGCGACACCAAATAAAGGGCAAAAGTTCCAAAATAATATACCCTGACACCATATACGTTTGTTAAACCAATGATAACGAATAAAAAAAAACCATAGTGTTTTGCGCCATATTAGAAAACACATATATTAGATAATAGTATAATAAGGCGCACGGCGTTACCTGTGGAATCCGGGACTTTACAAAATGAGAAAAAAAAAAACGCCTACAATGACATGAAAAGTTGAAAAAAATCAAAACAAAGATACACATTTTGATTTCCTGCTTATTTTTTTTTTTTTTTTTTCGCGCCACAGTACAGAGTACGTAAATCCAAAACAATATTACAAAATCGGAACGAAACTGATTATTACACAGCAAGCAAAAATATAAATGAAATCCGGAAAAATAATAATCAGCGCAATTCCATTCAGTGAAGGTCATGACGTATCCTGTGCGTCCGCCAATCAAAATTGGCATCAACGTTCCAAAGAAGCCGCGAGGAACTCGATCGAGAAAATAACCTCAACGGCTCAGGAAAGAAAATTAATTTAAGAAAAATGGGAAGATTTTTTTTAAACTGTTCTTTGTTTAAATCTACAGAACTGTCTAGTTATGTTGAAAAAAATTGAAAATATTAGTGTTATTAGAAAGTTGGTTGCAACTTAGATGACAAAACCCACTATTTTTTAAAAATTTCGTAATTCAGTAAATTACGTTAGATATCTGAAATTGCCTCTTATTAGAACGGAATCGCGTGCTCTTTTCTGACGGTCTATCTATTTTTACGTACAATTATTCAAAACCATTCATTGAGAATGAAAAGGAAAAATTAACCAAAAAAAAACAAATACAAAAACATTTAATAAAAAATTTGGGATTAAAATTTGTACCTAGTTTGAGGTGCATTCAGTCACCATTGCGATTCATCTTGTGCGCTAAATTTTATGGCCGTAAGTGCGATAGCTTTGTCTGACATCGCAGACAAACACACACACATAAACATTGCCTTTGCAAGCAATAGATTACTGCACATATAACATTACGCTAAGGTTACATTACTGAATAGAATATTAAGAAAGAAACAAAAAAAAAGTGAGCATTTGTAAATTTCTTAGTTTACATGTCGGGTTTTGCCTTTTGATGCTTGACGGTTGGTTTATAGGGTCCTGGGGATACAATTTTGGTTATGATGAAAAGGTCATGGATAGGAAAGTAGTCCGTTCTGTTTTGACAATATTCGAATCCTGAAGACATGAAATAAATCTGTGACATGTGTCTCACTTTTGTTTTGAAATGATGCTCGTAGAATTTTATTTATCCCTGAATCTGCTGCTTGGATTTCATTCTTCCTAGTATATGCGGCGTTGTTCTTTTTCCCTTTTTTTTCTGACTTTTTTTTTTACGAGCAGACAAACTGTTTCTCCGCGAGTTTTCCGGTGGTTCCTCATCCTGCCTTTACGCCACTGCCTTAAATCCGCGCCATAAAACGGGATTGGAATGAAAAGATGGCAAGTGTCAAGTGACAGGTCCTAAATTGACACCCTCTTTTTTTGTTTTTCATGCAGGGTGGTGACACCCTGGCAGCAGTTAGTCCACCTCTGTTATTACGCTGCATGGAATTCCCCAGAGTGGTATTCATAGCCCCTCGCTCCTATCAGATGGTCGCTGGGTTTCCTCTATTCCTGATGATTTTCCATCACGAACTGAGAATGTGGTTTATTAAGGCACAGAAGTCTTCTGGAAAGCTTTACGAAGTTCGAAACATGTTTGTATGTATGTATGGGTATTGAAATTTCAGGATCGATTTTTTCAATCACTTCTCTTTAATGCACTAGAGTTCTGAAATTTTGTATATTCATTGGGTCTTGATGACAATGCAATATTTCAGTAATTTTAGAGCCTCAATTATCAATTTAAAAAAACAACGTAAAATGCGTTTGCAATTCTCGGTAGATTTCATAGTGGCGCTTACTCATAGTATTTTTGAGAATCCAAAATACTTGACACAGTAAAGTTAAATGTTTCAATAAAAATAAATATATCCTATTATAGATCTTTTAAAGAAATTATTGCTGAAATTAGTTGGAAGAAAATGGATTTAAGTTCGAAATATTTTGTAATGTCAGATTTGTGATCGATTTTTCACCACTTCTTAATGCACTGAGTTCTTGAAATTTTGTATATTTATTGGGTCTTGATGACAATGCAATATTTTAATAATTTTAGAGCTCTCAATTATCAATTTTAAAAAAATTCGCGAAATTACGTTTGTACTGGTGGTTTCCAGTGGCTCCATCTATACAATTTTAGAACGAAATGCTTGGCACATTAATTTAAATGTTTCAAATAAAATAAGTATATATCCTATTATAGATCTTTTTAAAGAAATTATTGCTGAAATTATTGAAGAAAAATGGATTTAAGTTCGAAATATTCTTGTAATGTCAGGATTTTTGTGGATCGATTTTCACTCACTTCTTAATGCACTGGAGTTCTAAAATTTTTTATATTTATTGGGTCTTGATGACAATGCAATATTTTAATAATTTTGAGCTCTCTAATTATCAATTTAAAAAACAATCGCAAAATTATGTTTGCACTCGGTGATTTCTAGTGGTGCCATCTATAGTAGTATTTTTTGAGAACTAAAAATACTTGACACAGTAAGTTAAATGTTTCCTGCTAAAAATAAATATATCCTATTATAGATCTTTAAAGAAATTATTGCTGAAATTAGCTGGAAGAAAATGGATTTAAGTTCGAAATATTTTGTAATGTCAGGATTTTGTGGATCGATTTTTCACTCACTCTTAATGTAATTGAGTTCTGGAATTTGTATATTTATTGGGTCTTGATGACAAATGCAATATTTTAATAATTTTAGAGCTCTCACCATCAATTTTAAAAAAAATTCGCGAAATTACGCTTCTTGCACTCGGTAGGTTTCAGTGGCTCCACCCATACAATTTTAGAACGAAAATGCTTGGCACATTAATTTAAATGTTTCAATAAAATAAGTATATCCTATTATAGATCTTTTTAAAGAAATTACGCTGAAATTAGCTGAAGAAAAAATGGATTTAAGTTCGAACATTTTTTTTGTAATGTCAGGATTTTGTGGATCGATTTTTCACTACTTCTTAATGCACTGGAGTTCTGAAATTTTGCATATTTATTGGGTCTTGATGACAAATATTTAATACTTTAGAGCTCTCAATTATCAATTTAAAAAAACAATCGCAAATTATGTTTGCACCTCGGTAGATTTCAGGAGGCCATCTATAGTATTTTTGAGAACTAAAAATACTTGACATATAAGTTAAATGTTTCAATAAAAAATAAATATATCCTATTAGATCTTTTAAAGAAATTATTGCTGAAAATTAGTTGAAGAAAATGGATTTAAGTTCGAAATATTTTTTTGTGTCGTCAGATTTTGTGATCGATTTTCACCACTTCTCTAATGCACTGGAGTTCTGAAATTTTGTATATTTATTGGGTCTGATGACAATGCAATATTTTAATAATTTTAGATTTCCTCACTATCAATTTTAAAAAAAAAATTATGAAATTACGTTTGCACTCGGTAGGTTTGCGGGTCTACCTATACAATTTTTAGGGAACGAAAATGTTGGCAATATTTAATTTAAATGTTCTAAAAATAAGTATATCCTATTATAGATCTTTTAAGAAATTATTGCTGGAATTAGCGAAGAAAAATGGATTTAAGTCTGAAATATTGTCGGTAAGGTCAGGATTTTAGGATTGATTTTACATCAATTTCTTAATGCTAATTTGAGTTCTGATATTTTGTATATTGTGGGGTCTCTGGAGCCTGCAATTCTACGAGACCAGACCTCTAATGAACTCGCCAAAAGCGAGAAGAGAAAGGAAGCCGCGATGTCGTGAAACGACCTTGCATTACATAACCCGAAGGATTGAAGGGATCAAAGGAGTGACCGCTGGAAGATCGCCCAAGTTGACCGGACAGAAAGAACTGATTACGTTGTGGCTCTTTCCAATGATGAAACGGGAAGGGGAGCGCATGTTTGTGGTTGGTTAAATTGTTCAATACCGGACAAATCATGGAGACTTAACTTTCGGCCACTCAGAGGATCGTCAAAGGGTTTTAAGTTGAATTTGGGAAGACGAGAAGAGATTCCGACGACGAGAACTCGAGACCCGAGACTCGAGAAGAGGAGTTTGAGATGAGATTAACTGAAGTCTGATATTTTTTTAGTCTTTTAATTCAATTTTGATAAAACGATTTTTTACTGTAATCCAGTCAGCTTCGAATTAGCTTTTCGAAAATACCTTGCATTCGATGGAATAATAGCTGGGTAAGCTTATATTTTTGCAACTAATTCAGAAATGACAGCAAAAAATACCTTGCATCTGATGGAATAATAGCATGGACATAGCTACAGCAGTAAACGTCCTGAAAATGAATCCAAACAACACAAAACATTAAATAAAAAAAAATTTTCTAGATTAAATTTTAAAATTCCGGCTTCAGTGCATTCAGTCACCATTACGACTACCTGTGTGCCAAATTTCATGGTTGTGGGTGCGATAGATTCAGTTCGTACATCGCACGCGCACAAAACAACATTGCCTTCTTTATAAGTATAGATTACCTCCTACAACTATCTTCTAAGCCTTCGTTCTCATCCAGGTGAAATCCGAAAATCGTCCAGTGCCAATTTTGATTAATCTCTTTTCTGGAAAAAATCTAGCTGACTTTATTAAAAAATGAAAAAACAGTTCGATTTTCTGTGACCTGACTCTGATGATAGAGGCCCAAGAATGGTGGTTCTACCTGCAGAATGAATACCTAGTAAAAGGAAAAGAGAACAAATCAATATGCCGCCTAGCGGTGATGCCATATAGGTTAAATCTCTGCAGGAGAAAAATCCAAAACGAAAAGAACTTATTAATATGAAAATGGAACTGCAAAAACAATGCGATGCTTAACTTACAAGACTAGGCAGATTAGACTAATAAATAATTCAGGCTGATAAAGCAACGCTTATAAATCTTCAAGGGACTAACGTAAAACGACGATCAAACTAAATGTTATTAAACAATATTTTGATTGTTATAAACATAATGTTATACTAATGCAAATTCATTATTAAGTATTATAAGAAAGTACTAAAGTATATATGGAAACAATAAATTGAATTTTAAATTGAAACATTTATCAAAATGTGAGAAAATTATTAAATTTTATTGCTATATCTGATTATTAATTATGCTATATCTATAATGATTTATGTCAGTTTCTTTCAAAACTCTAATAAAACAGTCGAGCTTTAGCTGAAAATAGATTGATTTTATAAAAAGGCCGTTATGCTTTAAATGTAGCGTCATCTCGATGTAGAGAGCCAGGATGACTTCTGTGCATCATAAATTCCGTAGAACGCACTAGTTTGTGGCATCACCGGAGTCGCGGGCTTGTGGGATGATTTATGCTGAGAGGGTCGCAGAGGAGGGGCGCAGATTCTAATCTTTCCCGGAAAGATTGGAGAGCTCCATGTGTTGCCTGTACATCCCTGCCCAGATAAATGTGCGCTAAATGCATGTCGAATGAGGTAAAAATGAATGTGATGGATGCACGAGATAACGGGTCTTATGAAACGAATCATACCCAATGAAATATGACGAAAAAACAGACCTGACGCCAGCTGTTATCGTTTCTATTAGAGGGGGGAAGGATAATACAAAGGTTTATATTTGCATCTGAAAGGCGTGACAAAATAAAAATTAAAAAAAGGAAAAAACTTCATCGGAAATCTATTTTTCTTCGACTTAGCAAACGGTGAGGAAAGGTAACCGAATAAAAAAACAAATGCGCAAGTCTGAGGAATTTCCGAACATCCGCACTGCTCAGATTTTTTCAGCTGTGAAACCGCTTTCTATTCCGTTCTTTTTTTTCTTTCGCTGTCGGATCGAGGCTGTCAAAGTTGGAAAAGATCTCAACGCTGATAGGTAACTATTTTCGTCTTTTTTTTTCTAGCCTTACATTTTCATTCTCTTTTTAATTCATTTTCCCTCTTTATATTATTTATTTTTTCTTCTATTTTGTTTCTTCCTATCTTCTTTGCTCATATACTTGCTTCGCTTAAGTACCTATTAAGATTGCGTCGGCCTGACAGATTTTTGTTTTGTTTCAACTTTTATTTGAACTAGTTTTCCTTTCTATTCTCTGTACAAGTTTTTCCCCTCGCGCTTTTATGAGAGCATTTTTTTATCTCTGTTGCGAGAGTGTTGGTGCTTTCAAACACCGGTTCAGTGCGATTTACTTAGCAATTTGTTACATCATGCATTCTAGCTGTGAATCGGGGACAGTTATGAGGAGAAACGGAGTTCTTTTCTTTTGTCACCAAATTATGCGTCGTTTTAGAGTGCATATTTGGGCTCAAAGGATACTCAAAAAGAGATGTATTCTTATGAATTTACGCTTTCAATTATATATGTATGCATCCTGTACTATTTTCCT
>BGPR01039530.1:0-14269 GCA_013235015.1 Araneus ventricosus
CCAAATAAATATTTTCCCCAAACGAGGATTTTTCCGTTTTAACTTGAGTAAGGCATTTACATAATTGAAAATCAATTTTTAATAAAAACTTTTCTCATTTCATTGAATGGATTTAGATAATTATTTTATAGAACATGTTTCACAATCATATTTCAGAAGTAAAAGGCTCGCAAGTTTTCAAAGCTTTTAGTAAATGATAAAGGAGTAGTGAATTTTTCACTAAATGACAAAGAAATGTTTCAATAAGATGTTATTTCAGTTAGATGTAAGATGAACAGAAAGAACATGTCACAGGAGATGTCATTATCATTATTAAAGCATTCTATAATCTTTAAGGGAAATAAACCTTTCAATTGAAGTGATAATAAATTTCCTTGTGTGACAAAAATTGACTGATTTTGATGATAACGTAAGCAATAATCCATATGTAGAAGCAAAAAGAGTATCGGGAACTCCTCAAAAAGACCTGATTATCCAAAAGATTTGCTACGCCTACCCGATATAAAAGTCATTTCTTCATTCACTTAAAAGCTTGTTTCTGTTTGTGAACGTTGATATTGCTTTTTATCGACAGGCGTTTTGGAGCCACTTTCTTTCATGATACTCTTAACTTTTGTATAAACGTGTAAAAAATCACTTTCAGAAGATTCTAGGACGAGTCCTAGGAAATGAATGGCGATAAAATTATTAGATGTGCGAAACACACACACAGGGCAAAACACAATACGCACAGGAAAACGTTACGTTCAGTCTGGGAACAGACTTCTACATCGAATCATAGTCTCTTTACTTCATCACAAAACGCTATGCTCATAATGACTTCACTTCGCTTCACCAATACGCAACATTAGCAGCTTTTCGCTCCACAGAGGCACAATATGAATTGTCTGTCAAGTATAAGTTTCTCTTTAAATTCATTTAAATCCATCAAGTAGACTTTCATGAACCACATTCTTGCTGGGACTTTGCTTTCTTTCATGTTAGTCTGGATATCTATTGATTCCATTGGGGCAACCATACGAACTTCAAAACAAGCACAATTAACTTTCGTTCATGTTCGTCTCAGTAGATTTCAATTGCACAGTGACAAATATCCCTGCTCTCTGACAATCAGAAGTTTCTGGTAAGTTGGATTGAAACCAAATAAATAGACATTGAACAAATTTGCATGTTTGTTACCAAAATCTAATAAAATTTTTACAATGAGAGTATTAACAGTTACCAGCAATTGGAAAGTCGTTAACGCACCTGAAAACTGTCGAAGACCTGGTAAAGGATTTTTGAAATCCTTCAGTCCTATACTGCTTCTCTTATACATAAAAGGTGTGGATATAAGTTCATACCCTTGGTGAGAATCTAATAAAAGTAAAAAGCATATCCATCTCAATATCTTCATAAAAATTGGAAACATGTTTGTTTTAGTATTTCCTTTGGTTTGCCAGCTGCTGTGGGTGCTGATTCTTCCTATGAAGAAAATAGAAGGCCCTCTTCTTCTTGTTTTCGTGATACAGATTTCTTCTTATTATTTTATCAGAAGATCTCAAAACAAACTCGGAGAGATACTGCAGATCCTCAATCGAATTTCGCACCAACTGCAATGCAATACAGATTACAGGAAAAGGAAAACAGCGATCTATGTCTTTTGCGTTGTAATGTACAGCTTATGTGTCGCATATCTGTACACATATATTTGTTCGGAGCGAAGAATCATCGATCAAGAGTACTTGAAGAACTATACTTTATCCCGCGGCTTTTCCAAGTTAAGTTCAAATTGCCTTCCTTTGCTTCGTGATTTTGCTGTATCTTTTTATACTCTGGGGAACAGTATTCTCATTCTTGGTACAACGGCTTGCTACACTTTTCTCTGTGTCCAAATGCGATGCCTTTTCCTCCATATTGCAAATCAGATCCAGTCTGTGAAAAAAGAAGCTAACGCCTATCAGTTACTTCATGCTTATGACGATTTAGCTGACGTTTTGAGTAACATAGACGACATTTTTTCCTACCCTGTCTGTGTCCTAGTTGTGAGCAGCATGGCAGGTCTGTTTCGGCCGATCTATTCCTTAATATTTCTACTGGAAACACATTTTGAATTCTCTATTCTTTACTTGTTCAGAGGGATTTATTATTCGATAGTGCTGCTGAGTGTAATATTTTCTGCATCAGAAGCTGTTCAAGCGGGAAAGTTAGCACGAGAACTGATCGCATCCTTGCCTGGATTTCTTCCGTTGCGTTACACGGAATTGAAGAAGATAGTGAGAAGGAACTTCAAGAGAGAAATCGTTTTAACCCTCTGGAAAACGTATACCATTGACCGATCACTTCTGTTTAGCGCACTTGGCACGCTTGCTACCTATGGAATATTGATAGCAACTCTGGGGAACGTTCAGAGCTAAAATTTTTGTTGCTAAATCTCGGCTTTTCAGATATTTTGACTAATTCTAATAGATAATCAGGATATATCTAATAGTGGCTGCATAGCCCGGCGTTGCCGGGGCTATCTCAAATAATGTGTCATTCAGTGGCGAAGAGAAAAAGCGAGATCACGTGAGGTCTCGGGATGTATATATTTTCATAGGACCTCCTCCGTTTTTCCAATTAGGATTGTCACTTATTTTTCCCAAAAAACGTAAATATCCTTTTAAATCCAGACTTTTTATTACATTATAACAGTAACGTTGCGAAATAAAATACCTAAGATGAAAAAAGAAAGAAAAAATGCAAGAAAACGATTTTTCCCCGATGTTTATAAGTCAAAACACGGAAGCTTGCAAACAGGATACAAACCAGCTTCCGTTATACGATTCCAAATTATGAAGGGAAATAAATAAAAATATAAAAATGAAAGTATACATGATGTAAATGATTAATAATAGGGAAAAAAGAAAATTTTAGAAAATCGGCAAAGAATCTCTGCACTATAGATTCATTCATTTTGGCGTTTTTAATTAATATTTTTTAACTAAATGTAATTTCGGAATTTAAATGGTCAAAATGGATTGTTTGGATTATTTCCACACTTTTGCTACTTTCGGCGCATTTCTGCGTTCAGCGGTTCGTGAGAAGATAGCCTGACATACATAGATACATACGTTTACTCTCGAATTTTAATAGTATAGATTATCTACAATTAAAGGAAAAAAATTATGAAACAAGCTTCGTACAGTCCTCTTTTATTCTGCTATTCACAAAAAGGAGCTATGATTTGTGGCTGATAGAAACGCTTTCGAGTTAGATTCTGGAGGTGAATTATGTTCACAATCCGCTTATTTTTCTTATTTTGTTTGGAGAATTTCTTCTTATCATAATGAATTGGGAACTTGAATCGGAAGAAGATCCCAAAAAGCGTCATAGAAGCTCTTCAAAATATGAATCCTTTCAGCTATCCTTCAGTTATTAAATATATATAATTATCAGTATGTCGTAGCCGAAAAAACGTGTAGAGAAAACATTTTTTTTGTATTCCATGTAATTACGGTACAGAAAGAAATGAGAAGGTTCTAAAAGTGATTCTTTGATTCTGTTTGTTCATTTAAGTGATACTCGACAGTCTGTCCAACATTTGATGGCATAGAAATGTAACAGGATCTTGAACCAATAGCTTTAAGACTTGTTTTTATTATATGTAGTCTGGTCTCTAGAGATCGTAAGTGGGGATTTGTTGTCGTTAGGAATCCGAGCAATCCCACGATGCGTTCACAACCTACAATAGTCCGTACGGACTGTACGGATAACCGAACATTTACCGACATTTCACCGCAACGGTCGAGCCATCCGAACTACCGTAGAACAACAATGAACCTTTGCCTTCCCACGAAGAAAGATAAGTTGTACTTCAGACAACTATCCACGAGCCGACAACCGTAGAAAAAGGGCTTTAGACAACGAGCACGAGCCTCGTCCTTATGTTAAACATCCAAACTGGACTGGCTTAAGCATAAAAAGGAAGTCATGTTGGTTCGTATTCGGACTGGACTCACTCGATGAACGAGGGTTTGTGGGGTGGCTTGAACCTTCCCGTGAAATGTCGGTAAATGCTCGGTCATCAAAGGCCAGCGCTTCGTCGGAAGGAGACCTCAGTACCTTTCATAACGGCTACTGTCGATTGTGTATGTGGCATGGGAAAGATCCGGCTAGCCGCATTCTGACCAGCAATAAAAACCCAACGACGGACGTGGAACGCCGCAACACGGACTATGGGAGCAGGGCTTAAGTGATACTCGACACTCAGACCAAAAATTTGGTGACAAAGAAATGGCACAGAATCTGGAACCAACGGGTTAGGACAGCGGGTTCTCTGCTAATTCACGATAATCTTTACTGACATTTTTAGATTTTAAAAAATCGTTTTCTCTTGTTGTGCTCATTTTCAGATCAAGGTTTTATTAATTCGAATTTTTGAATAAATCGAATTTTTATTGTGGTTCCGTCAGCATTGAATTACACTTTGATCTTAACCAAAAAGCCGAGAAGCGATAATCAGCATTAAATTAGCCAAATTTTACTATATTATATCTGCTCTTTAACAACAAAACCATTGAATCATTGCAAACAGTCAGAATTATGACAAAACTGCCGTTTTCGAATCTTTTTAAATGGAATTATTAAAAACTGCACTATACGCTACTATATTTTAAACACTGATTTTCACAAAAAAATTATTATTCGAATTATAAAAAAAATTCGATGAAAACGCTGTTATTTCTTAAAATACTTTTAGTAGTACGTTTTAAATTTCTATAAAATATTTAAATGATAGAACTTTTTCTGTGTGAAGTGCGAGGTCTTTGACGCTGTGTGTGGTGCGGAAGTTTGAAGAGGGAGATGCCGGCTCAGGCGGCTTCTAATCATCTGATCACGATTCAAATTACGAGATCTATCTTAAATATTTCTAGTGTTGCTTCGCAGAAAAACCATTGTAACATCATCGTCAAGTTTAAAATATTAGCTTTTCATTGATATCGATCTTATTTCCTTGCGACATTTTGTTCAATTTTAATTAATTTTCCAAAATGTTCTTAAACATGATTTTAACAATGTTTTAATTGTTGTAAATAAAATTCAAACAGATCTCATTATTTGAACAAATCTTTTATTCAAGTGCTTCTGCAATCGTTACGATTAGTGATGGTATAAATTGTTTTCTAGGGAAATTTACTTCAAAGCAGAATTTTTACTTTAGTATTCATTGCATTGCTGAAATATTTTGTCGCATCTGCTTCAAAGTGATATTTTGTTAAACATGGCGACATATATTTAATATATTAGCTTATATATTTTAGTATGCTTGCAAAGCAATCCAATGACGTTAAATACACTCTTTACACAATGATCATTTAACTTCACAAATTTTTAAATGGTCACAATTGAGTGCGTTGGTGTTTTCCTGATCAGTCACAGAAACACTAAAAAGAAGAGAATTGTACTCCGGAGAATGGCAATAAAGACCAAGATATGAAAGATCTTCTGTTGTCACCGTAGCAATCAAGGATGGGGAAGGAAAAATGCGTACCAAGGGCGGCTAGATTCGTGACCAGGTGGCTCAATATGTGAAGAGAAAAAGATAAGAGGAGTTTTGCTGCTGGCCGAGGATGTCAGACAACACTAGAGTGAACGACGAAAATCAAAAAAACACGTTGCTGCGAAAAACTGTTTAATTAAGTTCAAAATGTTATATGTATTTAGACTTGGAAAATATTTTTATCCCTAGTAACGCCGGGTATGCCATCTATTATCTAAAATACAAGAATTCCAAAGAAATGTATGGCAACTATTTCATCTTTGTTTGAAATTAAAAAAATAAAATAAACTATCTGATAAACCGGCGTTGCTCGGGATCCAATTGTTTTCATATGACCCCCACTCCGTTTCATTTTTTTACAAATTTTTACACTAACTTTCCCCAGCAAATGTAAATCTCCTTTGAAAACTCTCAAATCTGACCTTTTAACCGCCATTTCCAGCTAGCTCACAGGAAGTGAAATCGGCTTAAATAAAGTTGGGCCATAGTTGAATTAAATTAAATTTATTGTTCTGACATATTCCACATAGAATTATTCTAGATGAACTAATATTACATTACATTATACAACTCGCTAAGCATGGCGAGATTTGTCCGTCCCCGTGAGAGGGGAAGGAGCGACCCTCCTCGCAAGAAGTGTCAAGTCACTCTGTCTATCTTGGTTCTCAAGGCGGAAAGTGCTTGCATCGCCATCCACCGGAAGGAGAGCGAGATAAAATGTGATTGTCACAAACTTTTTTCATCACCTTATAATAGTGTGATTTGAATGACAATGGAAGCGTTTGGGAAAAAAAGATGAACACCGGAAACATAACTTTTCTTCTTGAGCGTATTTAAATAATAATGGAGAATAAGAAAATAGGCAAAAAGCCCTAATTTACCATTTTAAATTACATAAATAAGAATATAATTCTAATTTGAAAATTTACGGTGTTAGCTCCCTAATGCGCTAATCCCTACAGTGCTAATCCATCACTGTGACAAATTTGGTTCTTGTAAGTCAAACGGTCTGGGAGTGCATAAAGAACACAAAAATGAGCAAATATACTCATAAAAATTTCTCTTTTACAGATATAGATAATTCGATAAATAATATTCTTTGTGTCATTTATCAGACATCGCAGGTTTGATTCTATTTGAATAGTGACCTTAGTAGCACGATCAATCACATGATTTTTATTAATTTACTTTTCATCATACGACTTTAGAAAGCA
Organism: Araneus ventricosus; assembly: GCA_013235015.1. Lineage (NCBI taxonomy): Eukaryota > Metazoa > Arthropoda > Arachnida > Araneae > Araneidae > Araneus > Araneus ventricosus. The sequence goes on from BGPR01039530.1 coordinate 6,736, forward strand.
AAAAGGTATCCAATACATTCAGAGTTAACTGTTTTTCAGGGATACATTTATCATTTCTGTTTGACAATAATATTTTTATACAAAGTATTATTGAATAGTGCGACTTCGGCATTAATGGGTTAATAAAATAAATGCCGCTCTGAATAGTAAAATAAAAGTTGATATTGATTGTAAAATATTTTTGATTCACAAAAATATGAAAAAATGCAGTGCCAAATAAAAATAAGAATGATGTAAATTATTTGAATTAGATATTTTTCTACCCACAATGTTTGTTACCACGGTTATTGCTGAACGTTCATTTTCAAAATTAAAATTAATAATTCCATGGGACATGAGAGGTTGCGTAATCCAGCATTACTCCAAATTGAGCATCCTTTGGCTGGAACGTCGGATTTGGAAGAAGTAATAGATACTTTTGTTGAATTTATAGCTCGAAATAAACAATTTTAAATTAACTGTAAAACATTTTTAATTGAGAAAAATTTAAAAAAAAAGCTGTGCCAAATAAAAATAAGGATAAATAATGAATTGCTGACCAACTTCTTCTAAATTAAATACTTCTTTAAAATCAGCCAACATACATTATTGTAAAGAGCGAATAAGTTCCTCAAAAATAGAAGTACTTTCACAATTAGTGAGGGTCTCCACCCTAAACATTTGCTCTTTTCTACATTCTCTCTTGTCACAACATTAGCTGTTACTAAATATATATCAATATATATTATATTTTCACAGACATGCTCAAAAGTTTACGTCCAGGGAAATTCAATGTTCACTTTGGCACATGGATGCATATTAATTCATATGTCGCGAGAGAGCTTTCATTCCATTCCTTAGGATATTCTATTATTAATGACTGAAGCAAATGCAACTAATTCTCCAAAAAATGATCAACAATCTAAATATACTTCAGCATATAATGCAATCGCACGTTTTATTTTGGTAGGCTTTATTCATTTCTAACCTTATAATTTTCAGTTCTGTGATACTTCTAAAACCATTGTCTTTAAGTGGAACGCATTGAGTGTAATTTCGAAATTGCTTCAAAAGAACATGTCATCTTTAATTTTAAGTATCGTTTAAACAGAAAATGGTGAATGCATAATTTTTTCAAAAAATTGTTCTCGAATAGACAGACTAAAGAGACCATAAATTAATCACTAAATTAAAAAATTCAATAAAAATAATTTAGAAAGATATATGAAAGTAATTTATTTTGATTTACACTTTAGTTCGAAGAGTTTTATTGTTCACGAAAACAGCTGAATTTTGTTTTTGATTGCACGATAATAGACGTTGCCTATTGAAAGAAAAGACAATCCGGAACGTCAAATTGTGCCGTTGCCAGAGCAACTAATGATGTTGATGTTGAAGTATAACGATCAAGTTTCATGTTGCCATGCTTTATTTCATAAAATAAATAAAGTTTTGAACGAAAGTGCACAGAAAGTACATTTAATACAATTCTTTATCTAGTTATTAATTTATGAACAACCTATATAGTTTTTGGTTTCAGAGTTAAATTGAACCAAGTCCATGCGTTGCCGATTTTGCAGTAGCACTACATGGTGGAACAGACATGTTAAAAATTTCTGCATAATAAGAATTCGAGTTCATAGTTCAATTTATATCCACCAGGCAACGAGAACAATAAGAAGTCCAACGTTATTTTAAATGCAGTTGACCAACTCTGAGACATGTTTTCTCAGACAAAAAATAAGGAAGGCGCAGGTCGGGTCCGCGCAGCAGATTTTTCATGAAAACGTCGGGATAAAATCACAAAACAAGTGTTTCGTATTAATATGTAATTTAATTATAAATCTCTTTAATACAATATTTACACAGAGTAGTATAATAATTGATGAACCACAAGCTAACACAGACCTTTGCTACATGCGATAAACTGGTGATTTATCTATTCTGTAACAATTACACTACTCTGTGTAAACATTTTATCATAGAGATTGGTAATTAAATTTCATATTAATACGAAATACTTGTTTTATAATTTTATCTCGACGTTTTCACTAAAATTCGAGTGCCTTTAAAACCTGTCTAATCCTAAAATTTGAAAAAAAATCTCTTAAAATTTAAAATTTTTAGAATTTTTTTAAAGAAATTTTATTTGGTTAGTAATGTGTTAAAACTGGTTTCTATTTGTTCCTAAGGACATTTTTTTAGAATATAACCACAAATAAAGTTGTGTACTGTATCCTTATTCACTTATGATTTAAAAAAAAAAGCATAAAATGATGAAAATTTGCACTAATTCTGCGTTGTTGCTTTTTGGAAACACCATATGACAGTTACTGTATGTTCACAATAACAACTTAAAAATTTACTAAAATGTTAAAGAACGATGTAAAAATGAATGCAGTGATAAGTTAAAATTTACAATTTTATTTGACAGTTTAACATGTAACATTATAAAAAAGATTAAATACTCACAGTAGTTGATTGTCCAAATAACTTGTAAAAAACTCCAATAATTGGCAAATTTTCTTATGTTATCACCTTAAATACTTTAAATGTCATTCAAAATTTACTTATACTTCAACAGAATGAAGGATATTTTGAGTCTGTACTTCATTTTCGGTTATCGATTGACTGAAATCTTCCGTTAGTTTTACCTCTGTTTCAGCTGTCTCTCGTTCATTACATTTAAGTTCTTGATAAAAGTTTTCATTTCTTTAAGCTTGAAGTCTCCGTCCCAGGCTTGAGGATTGTTTTTCAACCAGGCTCCATCTTGGTTCAGCAAATGAAAAATCAACCTTAACTTCGGTCCAACCAATTAATGCAGTTGTGGTATGATTTAAAACAGGGAGAACGCGGACACCAGTGGAAAGTGATATTTCATTAGCTTTGTATTTCATTAAGGATGCTGCAATCTTCTTCTTTCCAGTGTCTGACATTATGTTAGAAAATAAAGAAAAAGCTATTGCTTTCTCTGACAAATATCACAAATGTCTACTAAAAATTATAAGGGTAGCTCGGAAACCCCTTAGGGTCGTATTTCTCGTACATGTTCACGGACACCCAGAGCATCAGATAATTTACAGGAGTATGTGCAGATTTTTAGGCACTCAACCAAACCTTAACAAGATTCAAAGCATTAAACAAACATATTCGATGCATTTTTGGATTTCACCATTGTCATTTACCAACTGTTTACTAATAGCATACATCTTCACTGAGTAAAGTATTGTTGACATCCACAATCCATTTGAACTACTTGAAGTAATATTCCTTAAGCATCGATATCATCGAAGGCAAGTCAATAGTATCGGGATTTCGGAACTATCTACTGAAATAATCGATAGTATCGATAGCTTCAAAACTATCGATGGTATCGATAGTTTTTTTCCTGGTAATACTGTCGATAGGCGTATTTTCAGTCGATAGTTTTAAAACTATCGACTGGAACTACCAATACTATCAATAGTTTCAAAGCAATCGACTGGAAGTACACCTATCGATAGTATCGCCGAGGAGAAAACTATCGAATAGTTTGAGAAAATTATCGACTGCACTGTCGAGAGAGGAACTATCGATGTTTAAGGAACACTAAATTGAAGGTGCTCATAAGAAGCCAGTTTTCTGTACATTAATCTGTCCGCATCACACTAACAAAAGGGAGGGCACGACTTGAGAAATTCCTTTCGTTATGAGACTTGGTATAATAATAGTATACCTTTGGGGTAATAACTGATTAACGTATAAAAGTGAAATGACGTGCCAATTCCAAGAAGTTGGACCTCAAAATTCAGGCACAGCTTATATACCAGTAAGATGTCACCGTTAATGTGAGACAAATAGCTTTGTCGGCATGGCAATCGCCTAAAAACCTGTTGGTCAGAGTTCGATCCCGCAAGTGCAATTTTTCACCCTTTTTCAAAATATACTTTGAAATTTATTTAAATTTAAAATTAATAAATATCTTTAATTAAAATATTAATCATCTTTAAGCATTAAATAAATTTTTATTCATATGGTATTTGAATTATAGCTATAATTTAATTTTTATACAGTTAAATAATTTAAAAATAATTTTAGTTGGGTTAAATGATAACAAAAATGTTGACATACTGTTGTATTGGCAATTTTGATGAATTTTGCTAAATATACTTCTAATTAGCCAACTAAAAATATTGTAGGGCTAAATCAACGCCAACTTAATCTCTGGGGTAAGGCTGCGATAACGTCCTTTAAATACATATGTTAAATGGACGATTGACATGAAATTTGATAATGCTGGGGCAATTCGAGGAAGCATGATATACATGTTCCCTCATAGGCTAAATAAACGCACTTTAGTGGCAAATAAATACTCATCCGATACCTGGGATAGTGTGGAGCAAGGATATAGTCCGACTGACACATAAGTCGATACTCAGGAGCGATTTTATGAAACTTGGTACACTTGCTCCTTATAAACCGATGTGAAATACTAGTAGGGTAAATAAGACGTGACTCAGTTCATCAGGATAGGTTGGAGCATTGTCTCCAAGATACTAGTAAAAAATGGACTAATGGAAATTAAACTCAAGTCGCAGGCTTCTATACGTCGAAATAAAAATATCGAGGGGTTAAATCCTTTTTAATCAATCCTTTACGATAATAACCACCGATGAGACATGTAGAAATGTTTATTTAGAAAGGCTGGAGAAATTTTGGCGGAACATGAGTCATTAGTTGCTTTACACACTTTAATTTTTGAAATGTTAGTTGAAAAATGCCTCCAACATTGCTAAAAAAATACAGTATTGTGAAATGGGCCCTATCTTGCATTCTTCTGCGTTGGATGGAGATGAGTCTTTGAACGACATTTAACAAGTTGACCAATTAGCATGAAAGTTTTATGGATAGGATTCCCAAAATAATCAGATGCCCTCAAAAATTGGCTTAGAATTCAAGAGGTATATGTAATAGTGCATACTTTGATTATATAAATGAGAGAAACTTTCTGTATCATTAATTAATGAATCATTTCATAAAAAAAATTTAGAAATATTCCCGCAATAAAGTTATATTAATAAACATTAAGTTATTTATAAAAGACCGGGCAAGTATTGAATAAAGTTGACCTTTTTTCATATTGTTTTGAGGTTTCTTTTAATAATTTTTTACTGGAAATTTCTGTGAATCGGAAGGAATTTATGGTTAATAAATGACGAGAATTAAATGCCATTTTACCAGAAGCTTCTATCAATATGAAGGAATTTCCGGTTTATATAAGACGGGATCAAAATACCATTTTTGTTCTCTAACAGTTTTAAGTTATAAAATTTTTTGATTTTAATAATAAATCAAATATATATATCAAAACAAACTTAGAAATACAAGACAAAAACTCAAAAACAGTCAAGACACAATGGCAAAAATAGACAAAAGCCTAAAATAGACAAAAACCAAAATAAAATTGAAAAATATCATAGCTAGCCGCTCGTCAGGAAGTGAAGCTCGCTCATGATATCAATTTGTGCTTTTTTCTGCTAACGACAAACGAAATCCGTTAAAAATTGCCGCCATCCCCTCTAAAAGCACAAGACAAATAAAAATGGAAGAATTCTTGAATAAAAGATAAATACATTTAAGAAGATTTAAAAAGAATCAAAAACCAAAAATCCGAAAAGAAATACAAAAAATCCGAATACAAAAGATCTAAAATAAAATAAATAAAACAGCCGTATACATAAAAAATAATAAAATAAAAGTGAAATACGCTTACCATGGCCAGGAAAAAGCTAGCTTGTCCGTGCGGACCACGAGGAGAATGAACGCCAAACCAGTTATTGCTGTCGCCAAACAGAGGAAAAGGAAGATAAGGAGAAAGAGGCTTTGTCAGTAGCTCCGTAATCACTGCTTGAGATATCGTCGCACAAAGTTTTCGGGAATACCATTATTTAAAAGTTGATCATACAAAAGCTTTAATTGTCTAGATTTTGAAATTTCGTTCGAACAAATAGATCTAATGCGAGAACATTGAGAGAGAATAGTGTTTCTATAATTCTTAATAGAAATATTAGAAGACCAATATGAAAGTCGGTTGACACAAAAATTAAAATCCATTCTTTTGTCAAAAATATCGATACCAAAGTTATTATCAACCAGTTTAATATCCAGATCTAAAAAATCCGCTTCAAACTGATTACAGTTTGTTTGTTTAAGAAGCAAGGCTGAAGGATAAATATTTTGCCACGTAATATTAAATGATCCATGATTAAAAACAATAAGATCATCTACGAATCGGAAAGCCTGAGGATGAAGAAGTAAATAATTCTTCTCAAAATAATGAAGGAAGAGGTTAGCTGCAATAGAAGAAAATGAAGATCCTTGAGGAATGCCATGTGATTGGAGAAAAATACTTTCCCCATTGTAAACAAAATTATTAAATATGCAAAAATTACATAATTTACCCCAATACTCAAAATAAATATTGAGAATATTTTTGTAATCAAAAAAGTATGAGTTAAGCACCTCTCGAAGAGTGGCTAAAGGAATGCTTGTAAAATGATCTTTGAAGTCAAAAGTCTCGATAGAAGAAATACTGTTCTTATTATTGTGAATGAAATCAATAACCGGTTTATTATTGTTAATAATCCAAGTGAAACCTCCCGAACAAATGACATTCAGTAATTCTTTTAACAGATTAAAGAAAATGTAAACAGGTTGCTTCATGTATGAAGAAGTTCCACAAGTGATAAAACGATAAGAAATAGGATTTTTATGAAATTTTGGATTAATAGTAATATAAGGAAAGCAAACATAAAATTTCTTAATTTTGAAGAATTTATAGAAAGCAAGAATTTTTTGGATATTGTACTCATATTAAAGTTGGACTTTTTGTATGTTGCTGAATTTTGAAGTTCCTTATCCAGAAGATTATAGTAATGCTGTTTGCATATAAAAGCATAGTTATTGGAAGCTTTGTCGATAGGAGTGATGATGAATTTACTTTTTAAGAGTCTTCAATAGCAATTTTAATATTAGAAAAGCTAAAAGAATCAAAACATTCAGAATTATTATAATGGAAGGAGAAAGACTTTTTCAAAAGGTAATAAAGACTCCATTTCCACTCAATGAAAAATTCAATGGGGATAGAAAAAGCATTAGAAGTTTTTAAACAGAAATCATCAATATTATTCAGTAATTTATGCAGTATGGAAGGAAGAGAAACACGAAAAATCGGTCTGAATTTTGGACCTTTTAACATGATACTTTTAAGATCTGTATTCTCTACAATGTCTAGATTACCAGTAACACAATATGGCCAGAATCTCTCTCTCTCTCTCTCTATATATATATATTATCTTTGAAATCATCTAAACGTTAGGTTTTTCGAAAGAATACAATACCGAAATCATATGACAGTATATTCCTTTGATTTGTTTCTTAATAAGAAAAACGGATCAATTAAAATTTGAAAGAAGATTTGTTTGCAGAAAGACTTTTTCATCTATTGCAGACAAATTTTTATTTATTTGCTTCTTCTTTCTGCAATTCACTTTGTAGGAAGAAGGATGAAATAGAT
>BGPR01039531.1:0-14269 GCA_013235015.1 Araneus ventricosus
ATGAAAATTGCTGCTGCAGAAGATCTCATAGTCGCTACCAGAAAGAACTATAATGACAAAATAGAAAGCTGCTAGAAAACGTGCAAATGTTTTCAATAGTTTAATCATCTGACACGGTAAACAAAAATCATAAACTCCTGAACAAAACACGGAAAGGGGATGCTTGTTATTTTAAGCAAATTTCGAACTAATATGCTTCCTGCTAATAAGCTCCTTCATAGATTCAATATTGTCTCTCCTCCTAACTGTGAATTTTGTGTCCACGCGGAAGAAACTATATCACCCTTCCTTTTTCATTTCTGAAGATACTGTGATCCACGAGTTCAGCTCTTAAAACAAATTCAAGATTTGGACCCTGTTTTTTCCGATACATCCCTCCAAAACCTGTTAAATTTGACAAGAATGCCAAAATCATGCTGAGAGAGCTTGAAATATTCTTTCTGTCTTACAACCTCTTCTAGTTCGATTTTTTTCCTCCTCATTTTATATGTTTAAATGTTTTTCCCCTGGCTTCCACTGTTTCTTTACAAGTATTTTTTTCATATTTTCGAAAGTAAATCTGTTCAATTTGCCTCTCTTCTTGTAGCACTAGTAAAGATGCCAAGCTTGTATTTGTAGCAAAAGTTACTACTCTTTACATTAAATAAATCCGTTTCGTGTTAAACAACTGACAGTATACAATTGAAAATATGTCAACAAAAAATAGTAAAAAGAAAGAAAAAATTTCGGAATTGATGCAGGGATATCAGAGATATGAATTTTGGTTTTCTGCCCTTTCTGGTGGGTAACTGAACTCCTCGAAAGTCTATGAAGATAGATGAAAGTACATCAAACCGTTGCCAAATAATTTGAAGGAGGAACATAAAATATACCCAAACAATCTTAGGGCGTTCTCAGATTGTTACTGCTCTACTTTCCTGAGCTTATTTTAAATGACCTCTTGATAATAGTTACTTTATGAAGTATTATTTCCAAAACTCATAGCAAAGTGGTCCTTGCTATGGTGAATGCGTTGTAGGAGAGACCTTAGGGACCAACTTGATTCTTCTTGTCTTCATCTTTAAAATAGATTTTTAGAGAATTACATTAGGTTCATTATTGTTTGGGCTTGAAGAGATGGGTACGGTTGATGATATTGCTGATCTTTAACAATGAATTTAAATTGCCCTCCACATTTTGAAACCATAGTTGCTCATAATGTTCGACTGGTCTTGTCATATTCCGTGATATAGTGAAAATGTAATTACATATGCTTTATTACTGAACAGTGTGAAGATTCCAGGACAGCTGTTCAAATCGGCCTCGCCAAAGTAGCCACCTGGACTGCAGAAAAACTCAACAAAGGAGTAGTCTCACAAAAAGTTTTTTTCACTCCATGCCTGATAGATGAACATCTATAGATCTAGTGACACTTGGAACACAAAACCTTTTCAGAACTCCCAATTAAGAAGGAGTGATGGATATCCTTTCTCTGTTGAACTGAGACGAGATTAACCCATATCCCACACAGCTAAAACCGAGACTGTCACTGGACATAAATCAATCGACTGGTGGAAGGAAGTCACCTCACTGGAGGGCGTCATCCAATTCTTAGCCAACATTCAGGAGTTGGGCGGACCTTGTTCCTGGAAAAACGAGGATTTAAGTTGGTGCGGGGGAGAAAAGAAGGGAAGTTGATTTTCGATCGGCGATCACCTATTGATGGGATTCCTATCATAGGACCCTTATTCCAGTGTTGCATCTTCGGATCGGGTTTAAAGTAACTGGGTCCCGTGCGACCAGTTGTGTAGTTGCGAGAAGCATCGTTAAGAAGCTGTACGCTTCTGTTTCACTTTTTCATAAGAGCATAGCTCTCGTATCTGAACTGTGCTAGTTTTTATTCAAGATGAGCGGATGCTCATGAGGACTTGTTGAACTCTCCGATAGATTTTAAGTAGAGCCGTTGCTCTGAGTGACTGTCATTTCTTTCTGCAGAGGCTGTCTCAACACTATCCTGTAAATATACTCACGTCTATACTATCTGACTAATGTGTACATAAATCAATTACCTTAATTTGTAATCCATAATAACCAAGATCCTTCGGGTAACTTTAAAATAAAATTTATTAGAGTGATACTAGTCTAGCTGTTGATTTACGCTAGCCTAACTCTCTACACGTCACAAGAGATTAAGATTTTACTCTTCTTCCGGCACTAATCTATTGGATTCCAACCACGCTTCTGCAAATGTTACTCATTTTTCTTGTTTTTCCACCATATATACAGTCGAACCTCTTATAAATCGAATTTGAAGGTTCCGGGAAAAATCGATATATATCGAAATTTCGAATTATAGAAAGAGATATCGATATTTTTCATTATTTTCTTACTAAAATAAATTATGCTTAGTTATAATTTTGGTTTTTAAGCAGACTTTAAAAAATATCTAATCAAAGAAATTAATTTATAGAAATGCACAAATATGTATGTAATGTGCAAATTTGCTTAAAATGAATTAAAAAAGTTTTTTCCTATAAATAAGGTATACTAAATTTTTATTTCTAATTGGACACATTTTTCATATTTCTTAAGCTGAACTTCTATTTCACACTTAAAGAATTCCGTATAGGGGTGAAGTTCACTATAAGAAGTCCAATGATAATCTGAACTTAAGGCAAAATCCTAGCTCCAAGCTATGAAAGGGATTAGTAGAGCAGAAGCTAAGAATAATAAATTTCTCACAGTCAAGTAATTTTTTTTCCATCAGCAACCTACCCGTCTCATTTTAATTTGTATTGCAGTAAGAATCGACGAGACAGCTTTCTTCTAATTAAATTTAAACTAGCCGCCTTAGGCGACCAGCTGTCTGCCGGTGCTATAAATAGCCTGTGGCTTTGCTTGAGATATGGTGAACGAAATTGGCTGTCGGATGTAGAAGCTGAGGGACTCTGACAAAGTTTTATTTTGCGATATATCTCGAAAAAGGAAGATGGTGGGTGGGAGGCGACCATTGTTCACATATCTAGCTGTCATAAAGTTTCATATTAAACAAAAATTGCCGAAATCGGTCCAGTTGTTGGGTGTGGGGATCTGGTCTGTATTTTGACAATTCTTTTAAACATATACATTTATTATAAACAGAACGCATGGAACAATTTTGCCTACAAAAGGTAAAAATATTTTTTATCTGAAAAATTTTGATCCATGTATAGAAATTTTATTCGATCTGAAGAAACTGTATATCTGTTGTAAATCAAGGTTAAAGAAAATTAAAGAGAGTATATTCTAGTCTGTAGTCAGAAATGTATAATCATAAACATTTAGGGTAGAATCGTCTGTCTTTATATCTATATATTTAAAATAATTGGCAAGACAAAAGGATGCAATTCTCCAAAACCAAACACTGCACTGTACCGATTTCAACAATTTTCAATACATTAAATCTTACCACCCCTAGATATGTCATCAATGATCACCTGCCATCTACTACCCTACACTTTGGAGATATTTCTCTCTCAATTATAGCAATAGTAACATGCACTCAAAAATGCATTTAATGACATTACGGCACTCATAGGTATAAATACAGTAACGGAAGCAAATTGTAAATTATTCTTAACAATATTTTTTAAAATTTGTTAAAATTAGAGGACAAAATTGTGCTTAAATATAATTGGTTTCAAAGTAAAACTAAATTTTTGCATTTTAAATTGGTGTAAAAATAGTTTTTGTTCAATAATAGGCTTCAAAAATTTTGAGGAGAAACTTTAAAATTTATTTTTAATTAAAAATCTAATAAAATTTCGAAAACTGCTTCCTAAGTGAGGATCTACATGAGAAAAAGTAACAAAATACGAAATTTGGTAGATCTATGTCCAAGAGTCTGCCCAGTTGAGCTTTTTGAAAAATTGTGTATAAAGAATGTTTCATGTATCCTTACTAGATTTTCTGAATAACTTGTGTTAAATCCGTGTACAGAAAATTATCGCTCGTCTTATTTTCACACTTACTTGACAAAAGAAGCTTACATTTTTTCAAGTGATTCTGAATAGTTGGTCAACAAGTTTCATAATTAGAATAATTTTTTTAAATGTAGTTCACACAATTGTAACCTAAAAAAATTACTAAATGTGCCATTTGAATACAGTGGAAAAGAAGAAAATGACCAAAAATTAGACATTTTGAATGAAATCCAAAATAAAATACAATATAAATAAAGAACTCGTTTATAAAATACAACAATACGCATTCTGTATTTTTGTTTTGTCGTGGAGATCGTAAATAATATTATAACCTAAATATCGTCGAGAAGATTCTATGTTTTATTATCAATTGATTGATTTATTCTTTTCAAAGTCATTGTTCGAATAGAGTTTCTTTTTCCATTTTCTCATCACTCCACTTCTAGATTACGAATGGAAATTGTTTTTTCTTTATGATTTCTTTAGAAGATAAGATGCGCGGTGCTTATCGAGAGACTGTCATGTACCTGTTTGAGTTTACCGAGGAAAACGCTTTTTTCTTAAATACAATTGGGCTCACTGCTTAAAAATTGCTAATTGGTACCATTAGTTTCCTTATTTCTTTTTTGGTCAAAGCTTTTCAGGTACCGCAAGAGACTCGAAGTTTTGACGGAAGTTTGAATATGAATAATAAAGACCTTTTGTAAACGAGTCTTAATAGTCAAAAACGCCTCATATAATTTCAAAATATAGTTTCTTTAAATATGAAGGCAGTAAATTGAATCTAAGCCGAAAACATTTTAAGAACATTGAGCAGCAATATTCTTAAGAATCAATAAAAAGTGATTTTTGTAATAAATATTTCAACAAAATATTTTAAGAAACCAATAAAATAATGGCAATTTGTGTTTGCGAATAAAGAATAATTAAATAAATTAATAAATTCCATGAAAATACTAGATATATATATATTATATATATATATAAATGAAAATACACAATAATAAGTAAAAATAGTAAAAATAATTGAAAAGTAGAGATAGATATATTTAGAAAAGGAATATAAATAAAAATATGTATATAAAAATGAAAAATAAATAATTATATTTAAAAATTGTAGGTAAAAAAATTTTGGTACAAATTAAATCAGAAAAGAGAAAAAGGATTTACTTAATAAATCTATAGAAAGATAAAAAGGTGTATACAAATTATAGATTACGCATTCAAATTCTTTTTATGAAGTCGCTTGCGGAGAACTATTAAAAAGAAAGTAATTTTTCTTGTTTGTTGCAGTCGATGTTCCAATGAAAATTCAGAAGGGAAGGGTTTTGACTATTGTCCATTTGTTTGTTAGGTTTTGTTTGGTGCTTAGCAGTGGTTTGTTATTGCCCAATAGTCTTTTATTTTCTGGTGCTTTTTAATTTCACGCTGGTAACTAAGACAGTTTGGATCAATTGCCTTTTGATCAATATCGAAACGTGTCCCTTTTGATATGTTATTTTCTGTTGACTCAGCAGGACCGTGTGTTTCGGCATGCGTGAGTTGGGTTGCGTCCGACGCATTGATCGGCAGAATGGCCTTAAGATCTTTCAGTTAATTTGCACTTTGCTCGAAGGCTTGACGTGTGCAGAACTTCTTCACTGCAGATGAAGTGATTGCAGTACTCGTAAAAACTGCAAGCGTCATCAAGGCAACAGGTGAATATAATTTTAGAATACAGTTTCTTTAAACATGACGGCAGTAAATTGAACCATAGTCGAAAAAATTTTTCTGCAATATTCTTAAGATTCTATCATAATGTATTTTGTAATTACGGTTTAAGGTATCCGAACACGTTCGGAGCAATTTTTTTAAAATTAATTTATAGAAACACCATAATATGTTTTTTAGATTTGAACTTTATAAAGATTAATAATAGAGTATTATTTTTGAGTATAAATTATGATGATTTTTCAAAAAAACCTAAATTTGTGCTGTTTTTCAGTGGAAATTTTCAAAAACTTCAAACATGCTAGAGGTCAAACATTTGTAATAATTCAAATAAAACTATTACTAAAATAAACTACATACTATGGACTAGTGCTTGTACCTGAATCTTAACATTATTTGCATAAATAAAAATGTTAGAGCTAATCGAACAATCATTATAAGGTTTTCAGCAAACTTTTTGTGTCATTTTTCAAATAAAAGACCATAATTAAAACAATATTGTTACAATATACATTATTCTGATATATTTACTAGAGAAACATTTGAAGAAAGTGTTCACAAAATTTCAGAACAATCGAATGATAATATCTTGAGTTATCATGTTTGAAGTGTGAAAATTATGCATAAAGTAAAATTTCGAGAAAAATCAAATTTAATATTTTTCCCTCTCTTAAATTAAGTATCTAAACTTTAAAAACATTCCTTGAAATATACTAAAATCATATTAACTTGAAAAAATGCAGTTTAGAAGAGTTTTTGACGGGTTTCTGTCCCTTAAATGACAACTTTTGGTTATTTAAACACCCATTTCCCGTTCGTTATAAAACAATTAATATCTCCTCTTCTAATTAACGTACCGTCAAAAGTAAATATGTTTTAGGAAGGTAAATGAATGAACTATCCAAAGCATCAAAATTTTTTAAAAATGGGAATTTTGGCCGAAAATAGACTTTTCAACGTGTTCGGATACCTTAGCGAAGTATTTTGAGAAATTATTAAAATAAAGACAAGGTTTTTGCATATTGAATAGCCTATCTAATCAAAATTAAATGATAGTATATTTAGACTTTCACTCTCTGAGAGCCCAATTATTTTGATCTTTTAGCTGTCAGGTTTGAAAGCATAGCTTTTAAAGTAAATGAATCGATCTTTTTGTATTTAATTACATCTCTTAAATCAGAAGAACACTATATACGTAGTTGTTTAAGAAAATATACATAGGATCCATCTGCTTTTGAACTGAACATGAAAAACGGAAAAAGACGTTTGCAACGCTAGGAGAGTTACAAAAACCACAAGAAAACTCTTGAAGTGCTCTAATATATGTTTCATTGCGTTAAACTTTTGAAACAGGCTACATTAAATTCAATAATTCCACAACATAAAGGTAGTGCTGTCTCAAATCAGTGAAACCAGCACTCATTATTATAATTTTAATAGCAAATGCTGGTAAATTCTAAAGAAAAACCCATTTCTATTCAAGATAATTTATTTTTTTAAAATAAAAAAATGATGAATTTTTAAATTAAGAATAAAATTCTGCAGGGAAAAAAGAACGCTCCCGAGATGAACCACACTGAATTTTTTTAAACAGCGTTTTTGAGCGCACATTAAGTGAATGTTTATTTGAGCGTTGATGAATTTTGTAATTGTTGGTTTTGAGTTGCAGTTTAAATTAAGATATTTATCAAGTAGTGTCAAAAGTTTGTTATAGCGAGTATTACCCATGTGTTCCATGTCCATTCAACCGGTTGTGTCATCGTAATGGCGTCAGGTACGGGGGCATGGGGCGGCGTTCTGCATTACCTATGTCTAGCTAGTCAACATATGGTACTTTTAACAGAGGTTTGTTTCATATTACAAACTACAATGTGAATGTTTAACAAGATATGGTAGGAAAAGATGAATCTTGACTGAAGAAATATCAGCTAACCGCTCATGAACTAATGGAGAACTTGATTGCTGAAGAGGAGGGTGAACCCATCTCTTAAATGAAGTCTCATGTAAAACTGAAACAACATTTT
This sequence comes from Araneus ventricosus, assembly GCA_013235015.1. Classification (NCBI taxonomy): domain Eukaryota; kingdom Metazoa; phylum Arthropoda; class Arachnida; order Araneae; family Araneidae; genus Araneus; species Araneus ventricosus. The sequence continues at coordinate 7,676 of BGPR01039531.1, forward strand.
TCCTCACATTGTTTCTTACTGAAATTCAATCTAACTGTCATATAGCTCTTGCCGTTGCTCCATCAAAAATAGCTATCAGAGTTTTCGATGGTGTTCGCACAGCACATTCTCCATTGCAGTAACCTCTGGTCTTAGCTCACACTGAGAATCCTATATGCAATATAAGCAAAAATACTGATAAGGCAATTGTCCAACAAATTGTAAACTTCTCATTTGGGACGAGTGTACTGTGTCAAACAAATCTGCCGTTCTCAAGTTCGTTTGTCCCATGGCATGTTCTGGAATGAGAGCTCCAAACAATCTTTGCATATATGCTCCAAAGAGGGGAGGCCAAAAGTGTTGTTTAATCGAAACCTTTTAAAGTAGTAATTAATTAGGTATTATCAGTAACTATTAGTCAGATAAACGCGAGCAGAGCCGTGGGTACAACAACCAGTATGATTATGAAAACGTAACAGTTATCAAACAAGTTACAGGGTGATTAGAAGACCCACAAAAGAGGGGGAGGGGCTATAAGCGTTTAAGTGGTACGGTAGCTGTACCAGCCTTAGAGCAAGAGAAGAATCTGCCGGTACAGCATCTTTTCCTCCCGAATGGAGGAAATGTGTGGTGATACTTAGTGAGCTTCTTCCGTGAGCTTTCTCTGGAATTTGAAGTGGAATTAGTCGCCAGAATGTCGGTGGCTGATGAAGAAAACCTGGATAAATGATCGTTGTGATCTGCAAAGTTTACGGAACGGGTTGTGACCTTGTAAGACATGATTAAAGGTTGGAACTCATTTAAAAAGTGACTGCGCTTATTTTTATTTCAATTTCGTTATGTACTTGCACTTGCGAGGTATTCTTCTACCTCAGAGGTCCTATCCTATGGTACGCGTACTCCTGGGGTACGCAAAGATTTAGCTTGGGGTACATGATAAAAAAACTTGATAATTGCGGAAACAAGTAAGTATAAGGGATTAAAAAAGTTACAGAACTGTGCTTCTCCAGGTTAATAACTAATTAATTAACTATGCCTTTTGAATGGTTGATTATTTCGGAGTGTAATTTTAACCTATCCTTATAAGTTAACTAGAATGTTTGTGCCCCTCTAAACGGACTTTTCGCTTGTCAATAATATCTTGCATCTGATTGTCACAGATTTACTAACGAAAGTTGTTGAAGAAAGTCTCATGCAGATTGCCAGAGTGCTTAAGAAATAATAAAAAGCATTGAAAACGGAACTTAAGAATCAATTGACACTAACTTTCGTTTTGTCAGAATAAAATAATGCAAAATCCACTAGCAGAAATGCAATATAAAAAAATTATGAATAGATGAATACAAATTATTCCTTTCAGTGTAAGAACGGTTAAGAGAAAAATATTAAATGTAAAATACATAAATATTCAATTCCAAAATTAAGTGCGAAAAAGAAAGACACCTTTTAAGAACTATTCTAAATAGTTCTGTGTACATGAATTAAACAAAAACGGAAGAAAACGAAGGACATACCATAATTCAATCCGATGAATCAACATAAAATAAAAAAACACGGCTAAAAAATAAATAAAATAAACAGTCAAATAGCAATAATGTCCATATATCCTCTGTGTATGCTAATTTGTAGACGTAAATACACTCTCTGAATACTCTTTGGCAAGTAGCCAACCAAAATGCTAATTTGTAGACGTAAACACACCGACTGAATACTCATTGGAAAGTAGCCAAACCAAACCACGTGGGCGTTACCAGATCCGTGAGAGACAGATCTGCCAAACATGGAAGCTATGATAAAAATATTCTTGTCTTTTATTAAGTCACCCTTCTTACAATACTCAAAAATACTCATATTTTAAAAGCATTTACTTACCTGCTAAAGTATATCCAGAATTGCATCTATGGAAACTAGTTGCTTTGAATTTCTTGCAACAGCTATGGCACGTTGAAGTTTTGATTCGTTCTTTATATGTCAATTACATAGAAGTGTAAATGAATTTTATTGAAACTTATCTGAGACGCATACGTGGAGACACATTCAAGAAATTGAGTCGAAAATTAAGAACGGCGTGATTGGATTTACTCTTATTAGGCTAACTGTTTTTCTGAAAACTAATACTTTTCATTTAAAACACTTGAGCTGTTTTAAACAAACATATTAAAGCAACATAGAAAAATAGGTAAATTTAATATTTTTTAAGAAACATGTTACTTTTCTTTCTGTAGATTCTATATACAGCATCATAAGAGATAATTTTTTCTTCAATTATATAGAATGAAGACGTTCTTCTGCTTCTCTGCTTTTTTCTTGCTGATGTTTACTGATATCTGCTCAGAAGCAGCAACCATAAAAGTCGCTCCAATCCTGCAAGCAGCCAAAGACGGTGAGTGCTCGAAATGTAAGAAAATTTGATATTAAATTCATATTTTTACACATTTGTATTTAATTTTATGTCTCATGTTTGTAAAGATGGAATTTTGCAATCGATTTATCATTCACTTCCTAAGATGTGTTAGAGTTTTAGAATTTTATATACTTGTGTATTCTTTATATTTTATTTTAATATTTTCCAAAGTTAATTATCAACTAATAGATTAATTTTATTAAATTTTTATAATATAAGAGTGGAATTTGTAAGGAAGAAAACAGATTTCATTATTCTGGAATTTTTATAACAAAGAATTATAATCTAAAGAATAAAAAAAGAATATGATTAAAATAAAGTGAATTTACTTTTTTAGTACACAAATAAAAGAGAGTTTTAAAAACGCTTTTTATTAATTTTATTGCAATAATTAATGCAATTATTACTGCAACAGAAGTGATGGAAATTCCAAACTGTATGCTTTATCAGAGAGTTATTTTTAACTTTTTATAGATGCCAAAAATGAAAAAAGAAGGAGAAATAATATTGAGATTTATTTTTAAGTTACTTTTTTGTTCATTTCAAATTTTAAACCTAAACTGAAGAACAGAATGTTTATGTCGGAAAAAGGCAATGTTAACAACAATGTATAGAAAAAATTATATGGTGCTAACATCTCTTGTCTTAATTTGATACTAAAATTGCATTTTTTTCTAATAAATCAAATAAGACTACTGCCAGAATAAGGAAAAGCTATTAAAGAATTTCCTTCGGCAAGCCGGAAGGCAAAGGTAGATTTCTTTAGTTCGGGGATATAACGAAAATAACATTGCGCCCTCTACTTTCATAAGGATTAGAGGTTCAAAAATGAAAGAGGGTGGAAGATACTGAAAGTGACGAGAGCTTTCCAATAAGGAGTAACATGTATAGGATGAAAGGTACTTTAATTTACGGGGGGAGAGGAGGGAAAATCACTTATCAACTTATAACTTCGAAGAATTGCAGCTAAAAACATTTAAATACAAAAGTTGTTCTCTATGATAAGGCGATAATTCTCATAATTTGAATTTTCTTTCTATGTTCAATTGTAAAGAAATTATGGGGAAATGAATCTCAACCCCCAATTACTCTTTATGCTGGATAGCCCATCTACCAACTCGACCGGGATTTTTACTATCCTTACAACATATCATACGTCAGTAAAAATAAAATCTAAATTATTCCAGTTGTCGTGTTCCCAAGATAATATGGGCGAAAGCGTTATACATATATATTTCTACCTGTATATATATATAAATATATATAAATGTCATGAAAATTAATTAATGTTGAAATTAAATGGAAAGACTGCAATTTATCGGTAAAAGCGTACAGATGCTCATCGGATAAGTAAAATTTATACAAACCGCTAAAAAAGTAGAGAAATCATAATGTTTTTCGCGAACAGTGATAGAACTAGTGAACATATATCTATATAAAATTCTGAAGGAAGTGTGATTTGGTGTTCTAGGGCTCATGATCGATGGAGATATACAGAAATTTTCCGTAATTAGTGTCATGAGAACCATTGAATAGGTAGACTTCCTATCAGGAATCTACCTAAAAGGTGGTTTCCAACGGAAACCGTAGCCCTAAAATACAGTAATTCGTTGATTCATATTGCAACAGCATGCTCTGTACTCAGTGGCAGCTCGTCATCTCAGAAGGTATCAGTGTTGCCAAATATATTTATCGACAGAATAAAATTTTAAAATGCTACTTCATCTGTAAATAGCCAGAAACTTTTATTTTCAAAGCCAGGGATAAAGTTTGCTGTATTTCAAACATTTCAAATAACCATCCGTGAAATATTCTGTAATTAATTCCTAGATAGGATTAAACTATGCCTGGGAACTGTAAACAAAATCAGTGCTTTTTATTTAAAAAAATATTTATGATAGATTGATAGCTGAGCGTGCTCAGTGATTTCCCCAACACTCCAGAACACTACAATCCCTTCTCAAAAAATGCTCATCTGAATAGTATTTTAGAAAATAATCTACGTAGTTTGTTTCGAAGAGTGAATTCCGAGAAAAGAAACCAGATATTCAAAAAAATAGATGTGTTTCTGTCGACGCAAACACGAAGCGAAACCGTAACCCATAAATAGTCCATGGGAAAATGAAAACGAAGATAAACATAACAAGGAAGCGAACTTTGGGTTGGGAGTGATGAAAAAAATAATCTCCTACTTTGTCAGTGGGCTCCGCGCCAGCCAGTACTGGGCGGAATACATACCTGGGACCTCTAAGTGCAGAAGGAGAAGGGCTTGTTTTTCCCCTCGATTCTTTCAGAGAGGGCGAATTTTGATGCTTTCGAGTGCCATCAGATTTGCAGCCTAACCTTCGTCTTTCATACTTTTTCATTCATTTTCTTTCTTAATTTCTCTTTTCATTACTCTTTTTTTCATTTCTAGTAATGATAAAATTCTCAGAGTGGAACAGTAAGCAAATATGATTTAAAACCAAAATACAAGATATTAATATAATTTCAGGAGGTATTTCAGATCTGCAGCCCTAATGGAGAAGATGCTATCAGTAATTTGTTTGTAAATACCAAACGTTAAGTTACAAATTTCATCATTGCAGGCTCAAAGAATGACAAGCCCATGGATTGCGCAGAACTCCTGGAAAACGGTGTCACCGAGAGTGGAGTGCAAACCGTCTACCCGAGGAGCAGAATATTCGCCTGCAAGTCTATAGACGTCTACTGCGATATGGAAACTGATGGAGGAGGATGGACGATAAGTTGGACTTCCATACAGAAACATCACTGCGTGACTTTGTATCTGGAATCAAAACGATTTTATTTTTACGCAATTTTAACTGGCCTAAATGGAAGAGGAGGGAAAAGGAACCCAGCGTATGTCTTTGCGGTGTACTTCCACATTATGTCGTGCTTTGAGCTCAGATTCGTCATACAGTAAAGATATTCAAGTATGCCCTTTGGAACAGTTTTGCTGTAAAGGTCAGGTACGTAAAATTCACGCTTTTAACTTGGTGCATTTTAGAGTTATCGCGTTCACACACCAACAGGCAGATCGGCCAGCAGTTAACCCTTTGATGAATTTCGACCAAAATTTCATTCAGGTCTTACATTTTATTAATCATGCCCTTTATAAAATTTTATATAACTTACTTGTGACGTTGTTAAGTTATCTCGCTCACATGGACGCGGACGGACAGACTTTTTGTAGTTATTATGTAATTCAAAATTTAAAACAAAAACTGTAACTTGGATCTAAGAATAGTATACCTCATTCCATCCAACTAGCTCAGTCTGTATTTGAGTTATCGTGTCTACATACAAATAGACTGACATCATTCCAATAATGCTTTTTTCGCATATTGGGAGGCCTAAACCGCGAGTATTTATCATTATCTCGCGCACGAATTCCTTAAAGGTTTAAATACTTACTTCTTGTATAATTCGCACAGGAGGAAGCGAAAACGAATGAGGAGGCAGCTCATTTTATAGAGTGGAAACATGAGATGAAGTCATCCGCTCCCGAATTAGGAGAGGAGTGTATATTATCTACCACAGGATTTAATGTGTTCTCCCGATGGTTTTCCTTATAATTTCATCTCACCATCCGTCTGTCTGTCAGTGTCTAAAAGATGTCCCATGGGCTCTTAGGCTTTGAAAATAGGTGTTCACAGTGGATTTGGGTGGCTCGTGAATTATGAGTAGTATCAATTGACTCGGCAAGGAACATTAGCACCTTCTCTACATCTCCTTGATTGATTTGGACATCAGTTTGAATGACAGTACCAATGCGCTTCTCCTCAACCTGAGTGTAAAACGGGACCTTGTGAAAAACTCGGAAATTTATTGAAAGAGCATTTAAATCTGGCTTCAGAAGTCGCTTAGAATTGGGTTTAGTAGTGATTTGTAAAAAATTTCACTACTTTTAAGATTACGGTAATAAATTCAAACAAAAGTTTTCAGCTATCTCAAATTAGGGTGGTTTGAGGTGAAGAGACTTTTCAGTAGTCGCATGTTGGTAAGGATGTTTTTCTTCATTGTGACATTATGTATATATGTGTATATATATATATATATATATATATATACATAGCTTACATATAGCTTATACGATGTCTCAGTGACAGCAACGTTCAGGGAATGCACATAAAATTAGAGATATTAGAGAAGAACATACGAATTAGTTTTCCACAGCAAGAAAACTTAAGAAGCTCGCTGCCGAAGAA
>BGPR01039532.1:0-14269 GCA_013235015.1 Araneus ventricosus
GATAAGTCAATGTAATTTATTTTACAAATACATTGGAAAACAAGAGAAAAGAAAATCACTAACATGATATAACAACTAGTAAACATTGTGGCAGCAAGTTGTTTTATCACAGGTCATACTTAAAAAAGACTGTTTACTTTTTGTAGATTCATTTTAATGCTGTTTTACTTTTTTATATATAAAAGTGATCTAGACAATTAGTTGAAACATGATTTATTTTACATATTGAAAAGGTTCATTATATTTTGAGAAATGGATTATATACTTTGACTTATCTTCTCACTAGTAAAACTTATTTTATTCATTGTCATATATTACTCAGCTAGAAGAGATAGATAAAATAAAAAATATTTTTAACTTTATTCAACAATGTTAAGAATCTCCAAGAGAATTGGGTAATGCATAATATGTATGTTAATTGACTTACATGTCATTTTAGGGTAGGTGAAGAAAGTTATTTAGCAAGATACTATCGAAACAACAAAGTAGAAAAAAAATTAAATTATGTTGAATTATGCGACATCCATATTTAAAAAGAATTTTTAAAAGCCCAGTAGAGTTTTAAGTACAATAGAATCAGATATATTGGTTCTGAATTCAAGATCAAATCTAAGCATGCATTCAGTAATTTCAGTTACATTAGGTGGGTTTTGCAGTTTGTAAGAGTGGTAGTAAATGCTAGTAATCTTTTCTGTTTTGATAAGTCAGCATAATTTATTTTACAAACACATTGAAAAACAAGAGAAAAGAGAGAAAATCACAAACTTCACTTTTTCTGAGATAACACGATGTAAACATTGTGGCAGCAAGTTGTTTTATCAGAGGTCATACTTAAAAAAAGAGTGTTTACTTTTTGTGGATTCATTTTAATGCTGTTTTACTTTATATGTATATAAAAGTGATATAGGTAACACAGGTTTGCAAAATTTTGCATAAAACTTTTATTAGAATCAATAACTCATTTTATTTATTCAAGATAGGAATTTCTCTTTGCTTATCTACTGAAATTTCGTAAAATTTAGGTTTGCCATGCAAAAGAGTTTAACATGCTTAAAACTCACTTTCACTTAAAACTTTGCAATGTATAAGATTAAATAAAATCTAATCACACCAAATAAAGAGATCAAACTAGAATAAAGTGGATATTGGTTTGTTTTATTTCATACAACAATTTTTTTAACATAAACGCATTACCTTCAATATTGCAGCAGCTGATACATTTCAAGACGAAATTATTAAAACTAACATTTATGTTCAGTCATAATATTCACAGTTCTTATGTGATTGAGGATAGGCACTTTATAAGATTATGTTATGAATCCTTAGAGTAAATTGTTATTATGTGAAACTACTCATAAGAAATACTGTCAAACTTGTTTTTTAGGACTTAGATGAACTAATTTAATTATGTGCACAATATGATTTTTAATGTTGTTTTAAGAAAGATATTGCAACAGGAAATCATCATTAACTACCAAAAATCTCGACAGATCTGTAATTCACTTCCTAAATGTTATTATTTTCAGCGCATGAATTAACTAAGCAATAATCTCTTTCCCAGCACGGTGTTTTCCTATTACTTCACTATATACTATACACTACTTTTATAGCGTCTACTAGAGGGCACTGCTCGATCCCAAACCCTTTCCCAAGCGATTCCGAGTGTGTCCCTCCTTGTCAAACTTCCCCACCTACGAAAACTACTACTTGAGATGGATTCGCCCATCCCATAGGGAGAGAGTTTGGGATACAGACGCTAGTCTACAAAAGCGAACCAGAGCGAAAATAATTGTTCTTTGATGTCAAATAACCAGTATCGTTTCTGTATGTTACGTCAGAGTGAATTTTGGTAGTCCAACTGTGACGTAAGCGTACACTTTTTGGCACCGAGCCAAAAATCCGGGCTTTCCTCTATTGCGTAAGTTCCGAACTGAAGTGTTGTTTGGTTGCCATGAACGAAATTATTTTTATTATTCTAAAAATCGGCTATGCTCTTTAAACGGGCCAAATACCAGAAGATTAACTTTGGATTACATTTTAAATCAAAGCAGTGTTTTCTTATTTTTTAAATAAAGGAGCACAAGCGTAGGAAAACAAATATTATCAATGAAGATGTAATTTTCTTTTCATTATTCTAATGGAGGGAAGAGATTGCATTCATACAGGGCCGTCCAGGACCCAAGGCCTTGACATTTTTTTGTAGCATTTTCAGTGCTATTTAATTCTGTGCTTTCATTTGAGGGGTCTATTCTGGTACCCCCGGTTGGGGGGGGGTCGGGTGGGAAAAACGCAACCAACCCCAACTCCCAACCGGGGGTACCAGAATAGATCCCTTAATTACAAAGGGCGTATATTCAAACTTATTCAAAATGAAATAAACTATCGTTTCAATTTCAGAATATTATTCTTAGAATTTTTTCTTGTTTTGAGATTTTTCTTTTTGGAACAGTTTTTCAATTTCTCTTTGATCCAATTTTTTTTTAGCGTATTCATAATCCACGATATTTTCAATAACAGATATTTTTGCTATTGTTATTTTGAAATATCTGTTCTAAATAAGAGGGATTTCAATCACACTTATAATTTTCAAATTCTTATAAAATGTTTTAAAAAATTAAATAAAAAATTTTCACTTGTTTTTATTACACTTTCTGCAAAATTTTGTGCTTTTAGTTCTATATACTGCCAATAGATCGCGCCTGTAGCGAAAACTACTTAAAAAATTTCCGATCAATTAAGTTGGCCACAAATATTCCCAATTCCCATCAATTGCGGAAGTCAACATCAACACAGTTCACTATTCAGAATCACCTTTGCAGTGAATCAGAAATCCGATCATTTTCCGTTCCGCTTGCAATGGACCTTATGCACCCTTTGGGTTCGAGAGTATAGAAACACAGCTGTGGAGGAATAAACAAAACGATCGGCCTATAAGCGACTCAGAAATAAAAGCAGTTCTGAGTCAGCTGTTTAAGACTGACCAATGGCTGTCTCCGGCAGGTCACGTGTCGGAGGATGTGACGTCACATGCATAAGGTCCATCAACAAAGCTTCCCTGTGGATATTTGTTTCGAACGATTATTGCAACTTTCTATCGCTATACAAGAGCTGTAATAGGGATGCATAATCCACTATATTTTTAATAGCAAATATTTTTGCTAATGTTATTTTCAAATATCTGTTCTAAATAAGTGTGATCTGAATCACACTTTTAATTTTCAAATTTTTAATGGAATGGGAATGGAATTCTTAGTCTCCCGGAATGGGTCTAAAGTTGACATTTTTTGTCAAAAACGTACATTTTCAATTTAAAAAAATGAAAACAAAAATTTGCTTTCTATTTAAGAACAAAAATATGAAGTTCATTATGTTAATTAACACTAAAAAAATATATATATGCCATGTAAAATTTAGGTCTTCCGGAATCTGCATGAAAATCTTAATTTTTCTGCCAAATACGCACATTTTTCAATTTTCAACCCATCCTTTAGGTTAGTAACAATTCTTTTATTTATAGTCTGTATAGAAATACAGCTCTTTGAAATAGCGAAAATATCATTTGGTGAAATCGCAAATACAGTAAAACCCCGGTTAACCGAAAGCCGGGTTATCCGAAATGCCTCGGAAATCTCAAATCAAGAAAACACGCGTAATAGATAAATCGAAGGTTTTTCTTCAAAGGGTGAAATACTATCAAGATTCAACTCGCACCTCGTAAAAAATTGCACTCTATTTTGTTGCTTGAAAATATGAAACAAGTTAAGAAATTGTAATTGGTAAATCTGTCAGGACAATTATACAAGAAGAAAGCATATATTTGGTTGAAGAACTAGATCGACATATTTTTGACACGTAACTCCAGATAGTGGCTTTGGGAAAGATATAGTTTCATTAATACTGAGATCTATGGAAGAAAACTGCATAGATGAGAAAAGTATTAAAGCTTTTGGCTGTGATGGTACCGCAACAAATACTGTGGCCTTCAAAAATGCTTTAATACATCCATTAGAAGCAGTGGTTTGTTTGCTTTATTTATTTTTAGAAGATGATCCGTTCCGTCAACTCTACAGAGAAATGCTTTTATGGTACTCTTTGTTGGCTACACTTATGTTCTTTATCGAAGTTAATCCTCCGCCGGGAGCAATATTCGCACAGGCGAATTCGAGCACAATGCTTCTGATATCTCGTAATTAATATTGTTAATACCAGTTAATATTAATTTTAGCATTCTAAAATTAATCACTGACCTTCTTGGGAAGGCTTAAAAGAAAAAAAAAAGTAGGGATATCGTTTTAAAAAAGTCTCGCCTTCGCAATTATTTCCGTGTAGTACAGTACGTGTTTCCTGGATTTGCGATTTCCGAGGCATTTCGTATAACCCGGGTTTTGGTTAACCTGAGTTCGGTTACCCGGAGTTTTACGGTATTTGTGATTTCATCTAATGATATTTTCGCTATTTCAGAAAGCTTTACTGCTATATAGACTACTAGCTGTAAAAACGGCGTTGCTTGGGATCCATATTTTTTCATATATCGGCCTCCTGTTTCTCCCCCTAAAAATATTGTCAACAACTGTCCCCCCAAAACGTAAATCTTCTTTGAATCCTTTCCTGCTGATTTAAAATTTTCAAATATAGCCTTTTTATCACCTTATAACAGTTTGGTTTGAATGAAAATGCGAAAAAGAACATTTATTTTAATACAGTAGATAGTTAAAAAACTAATGCAGTTTTAAAATGTACAAATATACTTATAACTGTATAACTTGGTTACTGCGAAGCTTCTAAATAAAATGTTTTATAAATGAGATAAAGAAAGTCAAAATCTGTCAAGAACAATTCTCACTCGAAAGAATTTCGTTGAAGAAGGAAGCTCGAACAAAAAGAATACTTTAAACCTCAGTTAGGAGAATAAAAACTAAATATAAATGCCCTCTATCAATAGTATAAATAAAATCAAACTGAAACTCACATCACGTAGTAACTAAACTAACGTCATTGGATATTTGAGTGCATATTAAAAGCTACGAAATAAAAACGGAAGTTAAGTATTTTCTTAGCTTTAACAGTGGTAAAAACATGTGAATAAACAATTTGATGAAAAAATATATTTGAATTTTATTCTATAACAATAAAGGCATTGTTGTAATTTGAGCTTAAAATGAATTTTGAAACGTTAATTACAGTTAGAGAAAAAATTGTACAACAATTAAATTGGTATCATTAAAAAGATAATTTTTTTGCTCTTTAAGGTGATGTAAAAATAATTTTTGCACCAAAAGTATTTCAGAAGTTCGTGGTGAACTTCTGAAAAATAGCTTAATTAATTAATTTATTTAATTAAATAAATAAAAATCTGATTCGAATTTTAAAATAATTTTTACGGCGTTAGCTTTGTCTTGTGCTAATTCATCACCGTGCCAAATTTGATCGTCGTAATTCCAACGGTGTGGGCGTTCATAAAGAACCAAAAAATGAACAAACAAACGCACACATACTTTCCTTTTTTTTATATATATATATAGATAAATAAAAGAATTGTTATTAACTTAAAAGATGGGTCGAAAGTTGTAAAATTTTTGTATTTGGCAGAAAAAGTAAGGTTTTCATGTAGATTCCGGGAGACCTAAATTATACATGACAGATATAATATTTTTTTACTGTTAATTAACATACTAAACTTCACATTTTTGTACTTAAATAGAAAGCAAATTTTTATTTTCATATTTTTTTAAAAAATTGAAAATGTACGTTTCTGACAAAAAATTCCAAACTTTAGGTCCATTCCAGCAGACCTAAATATTTTTCAACATGACTAAAACTTTTTTTGGTAAATATGTGACCACAGTGACAACTTTTCTTAGAATTTTGAATTTGAAAAAAATGTTTTTCGTGATACATCCTACTCTCCATGTTTAGTTAAATTTGTTTTGCATTTTGGTGAAAGGCTGCCCTAATTGTTCGTTATCGCTCTTTTTGGCAACTTCTAAGGCTTGTTTGGAGATTAAATTTTTAAAGAAACCATTCAGATAATCACTGGTTGTTTAATTTTTTAACCAAACGATTTAACTAATTAAAATCGTTCCATTTGGAATTTAACCGTTTTAAGAACCGTTTAAAATAAAAAGAATAAAACAAACTCAAAGAACACATAATTTAACGCTTTGTGTACTAAAGAAAGAATTGGTTTGAAGTTGGCTCTTGATACAGGATACAGTATTGTTACAAAAATCGTTCTGTGGGTGTATGGTGTAAACAGTCCAATACGCAGTATAATGGAGAATTAAGGTTTATTCACAAATATGCAGGAAAACACGTAGCACAGGAAACAATAGATCTTTCACAGATTAGCAACGCAAACAGACAACATTTCACATGTATTAACAGTTCAGCACTTTGAGATTTAGCAACACAAACAGTCAACAAATCACTATTAACGACAATAACAGCACTTTCAATAGAGCTCAGCTCACCAGTTTTCTAGCTCGCACTGTAGTCGAAACTCCAAAGTCGTTCCAGTCGAACAGCACACCCTCTCTGATCCAAGCGCGCCCCTATATACTCTCCCCGACAGGCCGTGACGTCACATGGAGTTTTCTCGTACATTCAAGCGTATTTTCTTTCCTAATAGAGATGTCTTGGAAAGGGTCGCATTTTTCTGGAATCATTGATTTGTCTCCAAGGTCGCCAAATTTGTCGCCAAGTCGCCAAGGTCAGGGGTACAGGCCGGGCGATCCGATACTTATCTCAGTAAAACTCTCTTCCCAAGCATAAGACTAGTGAGGCAGGAAAGCGACATTACATTTTTGTAGCAGTATCCAAACGGATTTGGCGATTGCTCAAATCGGAGGGTTACCGGAAAACAGTCTGTGAATTCAAAATAAACAAAACACAAAAATTGTCTATATACGAGATGCGGAAAAAGAATATGGAGGTCTTTCTAGGAGGGTGTCATTTTTTTTCTCTTGACCGAATCAGACCGGAAATAATTTAGCCCATCTTTTGATGGCAATTTTCAGTTCTTTTTTGATTACGGATTGAAAAGAACTTTGGAATGAATAGGGGATAATAGCCTTTGTTGCTGAAAATTCCAAAAACCTTCTTTTTCAAATCAAATCAAATACACGAGATGCTGTTATTTCAATTTGTAATAACATTTGTTACTTAAAAACTGTTTTTATACGGATTGAAATAAAATCCATAAAAAATATCTGGTTTTTGAAAGCCGGGGAGGAGAAAGGGGCTCCCGAAACTTGCATTCCCTAAGGGCACTAAAAAGTCTTAATCCGACCCTGCGTTCGTAATTTTATGAAGAAAAGACGATTTTATTGAGAAACTAAAGTAGATCTGTGATAGACAGCGAACTTCTAGGGAAGTTCAACAGCTATATCATTAGTTCTAGTAAAGCACATGAACGTGAACGTCAAGTCGAGATGAATTCGGGTCATGTTTATCGATGGATCTTTAAAGTAAATCCAAAATTTGGAATAACAATATTGTATAATACTGTTTTACAATATTGAAGCAGAGTAAAATGCACAACTTTCTTTATATTACTCAACATTGTACAATGTAATTCCCAATATTATACAACATAATTTCCTGTAAAGTGCAAAGTCTTTTAAGTAAAACCTAATATTGTACAATATGTTTTCCAATATTAAATTTAACTACCTATTAGAAGAAAAATTAAATTTTTTACTTTCTTAAGTATTACCTGATTATTCCTTAATCGACCTTAGTTACTTTTCCGATTATCTTATAATTTCTTTTGTTACCCTACTTGTAACTTGCCCAAGTAGCACTCTGTATTGTAAAATTTAAAACAATTCAAATCAAATTTGCACTATTGAAACAGTGTAAAATATAAGATTTAATTTGCAGAATGTAACCAAAATATATGATTTTGGTTACATTCTGCGATATTGAGCTCCAATATTGATTGTAGAATGTACAATATATGTAATTCAACATAGTTTTCGATATTGTACAATTTATTTTCCCAAAATTATAAGTATTCTCAATATTAAACCCAATTATCTATTAGAGTAAGACAAAAAAATTAAAGTTTTCATTTACGTACGGCAACTCTTGATTATTCTCTAGTTGTTTGATAATTATACTTCTTAAGAGATTGGAAGCTGGAATCTTTGGTTAACCTTGGTTCGGCGTTTTATCCATTCGGCTAGCGAGACCTAGATCGGCGAGGATAGATTACGTAACAGAGTGTCTTTTAAAGCGTTCGGCTCGATATGAAGTGCATATCCACATCTTATTTTGAATAGTCCTTTTTATCCCCTCGACTATTTTGTTTTCTCCACTGTCTAATTAGATGACACTTTCTGTTTTGGGAATGTGTTGTCGTATTGATTCAATGAAGAGTCCATAGAACATTTGAGATGTTAATGAGTTTCTCTTCATTTTTGAATCGAATCATAGCTTCTACGAATGACGTAATTTTATACTATAAGTGCAAATATGCCATAATTCGATACACGAGTAAACTCGGGCTAAGCAATTAAGGGGTTAATTAAATTAACGTTTTGAAATTTCGAGTTGAGAATATAATTTGAAGTCAGGGAGCATTTTTCGCTCTAAACTAAGATTTTCTATTGAAATACGAAGGTTGAAAATTTAATTGTGGCAACCATATAATTACACCTGACATAAGATAGGTACTTGCTTGACACGTTAACAATTCTTCGACGAAGTCTCTAGCGTTGTGAACAACCTGTTGCCAGCGATGTGGAAGCCGAAGAGTACCTGAAGCAGTACTAGTTCTGCTATTTTTTTCGGAAGAAGCGGTCTACCTCTTTAAGAATGTCTGGTACATGTCGGCAGAAACGAAGTGAAATGATTTTTGCAGTTCGATTAATAGGATATAGAGGCATCCATCACGACTCAGTTTTCCTCATACTCAGGCGTGCCTTCAGAATTTGCAGCACACTGGTATGGTACAATGTTACTGCACAGCTTTAGTCTGCCGACTAACGCACGGTTTTTTACTACACATCATGGCACCTGCTCTTAGATTAGGATGGACGAACTCATATATTAGAAGGTAGGTTAGGATTAGAACTAACGTGTGGTATAAGCTTAACACTCTGATTCTTCTTTATGTCATGCATACAACTAAGTTGCCACTATTAAATTTCCAACCCTTGTAAATTATAGAATTAAGGTTCAAAAAGTAATTACTTTTAAAAATATAGAACATTAAGAAAGTTATTATTTTTTTTCGAAAACATTTATCGGTTTTTGGGTTTAATTTAGTTTATGAACATTAAAAATTAAACATTAAGAAAAATGTGATATAAATGTCTCTGTTTAACTCAGGTTGTTTATAGTAGCTCTTGATAGTTTGCTTAAACAGAAAAAATTTGTCATGTTCTATATATAGAAAAAGCTGGGATGGAGAGTTATCAGAAGGAAATTTTTTTTATAACTATACCGGGTTAGTTTTTTAAAAAATAAACATCAATTTATTTTATTTCAGATAAATAAAAAGAGAAGCGACCTAAGACATCTTATTAAAAAGGGTATGTTTTCATAAAAAAAAGGTACAAAGAACCAAAACCAGGATACGTACAAACGTATCGAAGTTGTCTGGTCACTTTAGGTAAAAAAGAAAAGAATAATAAGATTGTTAGATTGCAAATATTGCATCAACATCTTTTTTTCGGTTTTGTCAGTATTTTTAATTAATTTAATTCTTCGCCACTAAAGTTTCTTTCTTCTCTTGTGGCATCTTTAACAATTTTTGAATTTCAAACGATAATTTTTAGCCGTTTCATTTAATATCTAAATAATTCTTAATTATTTACTTTGTTTTCAATTTAAATAGTATTTGTCTTAACTTTTGTTGTTGTTTCCATTAATTTATCAATTTTATTAATTCTTAAATTCAAGTTTTTCAACGGGACTATTTCCTCGCTATCTTGTTGCGGATGAATTTAGATGTTATTAGGTTTTGGCGTTCTTGACTGGAGGTTTTTTTTCCGTTATGAAAGCAGATTCCTTTGTCTTTTTGTTTGAATATTCTGAAGGGATAGCACGCATCCTGGAGGCTCCGAGACCGTTGGATTGAATTCCTTCGGTTCTCGGCCTCTCAGGCATGCAAGCAGTAGAAAATCTGTTGGTAAAGAAATCTACAAAAGATCTAAAATGTTGAATTTAAATAAGAAATCAACAGGCGGCTTATGTTTGAACTGACCTTCCTTTCTTTGTCTTGGACTATTCGAGTTCATGCTGGACTGAAGCTTTTTTCTTGCGTTTGGAATGGCGATTTTTATATTACATATATCTATCTTCTAAAGAAATTTAAAAAATAGCAAAATAACTGATAGAAAGTGCTCTTCATTTTGCGAACAGCAGTGATGACTTACAAAAAGTTGAAAGTAGTGTGATTGTGATGGAGATTCTTGTTTTGTGCGAGTGTCACCATCTGCAACGATTCTATTGTTTGTGAACGAGAGTCGCCACTTGTGAAACAAATAATGTGAGCAAGAAAGATTTCCAAAGTCAACTACAAATCGGGGAAAACTAAATTTTCCCATGCTAATATTGACCGCAAGTGATGTTGCAAAACCAAGAAATGCCTTGCTTCAACTGATTTAAATCCATTTTGTGGTAAGAAACATAGTGTGCGAAAGTCCAAATCAATGAAAGATACATTTTTCAGTGCCTATAAAGGTTATTCATTGTGAGACTACTAATCTCTCATTCAATATATTCGAATATCAAAATGGCCATTATGAGGGTGTTCCTTTTTTGCATTTACTAATTTGGTAAAGAATAGATATCTGTTATTCATATACTTACTGTGAATCAAACTCTATTTGCATGTAAAAACCTCTCTCTTTCTTTTGTTAGAAATCAGAATTTTGCCAATATTATTAAAATTTCTTTTTTAACCTGCATTTTTATAGAAATTTTCTGTTTGACAGATTGATTCAACTTTCTCAAATTAGGCTATTTCATCAATTCCACCCGTTTTAAAACTGAATACAAAAATATCTTTAACATTGGAAAATATTGTTTAAAATAGAAATTAGCTACAGCAAACGATAACAATGTTGACTATGGAGTATTGGAGTATCCATTGTTTCATATCATTTTAGAGATATAGTTTTAAACAACGCTTTTTACATAATTTAAAACAATGTCCAAAATCATTATTGCTAAGATTTATCCGAGGAAAACATCTTTTCTCCGCCATATTGAAAAGTTGTGTTGAAGGTTGTTTTTATTTCCGACGAAATCAAGTCATCCTTTGAAATTTGCAGTCTTCTTTTCAGTGCAGGTTAGTAATGAATATCTTCTTCAAACACTGGAGATTTTGTAAATATACTATGAAAAACTTTCTTCAGAATTATTAAAAGTTCCTTAATTCTGCGGTATCCAAAAATTCTCTGTAAGCTCTGTAGGCTTTTAACGCTTTATTTCCTTATCAAGGTAATTTGTAATATTTTCTTGCGTGAAAATTTAATTTTATTCAAGACAGTTCAGTCCGTGAGATTGGTGAATTGTTCTCATATTTTCCTGATAATTTCATTTCATTTAACTTATATTAGCAGGTACTTTTAGAGCGAGTCAAAACAATTTTTGTTATAATTTTATTTGCATTACATTTATCCACGAGAGAATAGCTCACTTTATACTTATACAAAGGTCATACTAAAGTTGAAAAATCACCTCAGATTGAGATTTAGTTTTATAATAATAATAATTATTATTATTAATGTACCGGGAGAGAACCGACCAGGAAAGGTTTACGATTATACAAAACGCTCTCGCGTAAGGAAGAATTACAGAAAAGAGAAAAAAATTAAATTGAAACAACAACAGCAATTAACATACAAAGGCATACTGAAAAAGACTGCAATGAATGTCTTAATTGCTGGTGTAGAATAAATGGAACTGGTTTTAAAATGTAATCGCCAAACTTGTTGCTTCTATTCATATGCAGAAAGAAGTGTGTGTGTGTTAGAGCTTTTCCATTACTAACGTCCTAAGAAAAGACCCAGCCAAATCTGAACAGTAACGCGCCGAATTTTAAGTCTTATCAACAAATATTAACGATGAATGACAGCGCCAGCATTAAAGAGGAGGGTGTGGCGATTACGCTACAGTAATAGTGCGTATAAAACGAAGCATACAAAGAGAATGTTTTGCAATCGACCGAAAACTTTGAAAGAATCTTCACGTTTTAGATCTCCCTGAATAATAATAATAAAAATCTGAGCCGAAATATGTCTTTTTTTGTGAGTCGGTCTGTGAGGAAGGTAACTCAAAAACGCAACGACAAACGCACTCGAAATTTGGTATTTGGCCTTTTCATCAAATTGTCATATTTCCATCACAGTTTGGACAAATTCATCGATGGGAACAGACGAACGATCCGTCTGTTCATCCGTCCATGTTTTTGCGGACACGATAACTCAAAAACGAATATAGTTAAATGTATGAAATGAAAATATAAGTTTATCATTTGAATTATAGATTTGCATCAAATTTTGGACTTGATCCCTCAAAGAGTTGACCGCATACCGATCGATATATTTGGGAAGTATTTGAACGCGATAACTCTGAAACGCCAAGACTTACGGCCTTATTCACCATCCATGGTTAAACCATGATCAGTGGTTAAATAATGGTTCTGCTATCATAATGCGAAAGCTGACAGAAATGCGTCGCCAAAAGTAGACCTAGCGGGTTGCTATTTTGGCATGGTATCTCAATTTCTCTGTTGTTGGCGATTTTTAAAATTACTCTCTGCCTTCTAGCAAAACGAGTTTCTCGCCAACTCGCCAGTTGATCATTTCGGTCAGCATTCGCTTGTTCGTGTAAATTCCCTTTTAACCGCTGATCATGGTTTAACCATGAATGGTGAATAAGGCCGTTAGACAAATGAAAGTTTGTGTGTGGTCTTGACACAGACCAAATTTTATTTGTATACATACCAAATTTTGCTCCAAGGAGATATATCCAAAAGAAATACTTAAATTTCTTCTCTGAACTATGAAACGCAACACGCGCCATATGGTGTTATCGTAAGAAAAAATCAAGGGCAGAAGAATCCCTCTGGTTAATATTAGCTACTAACTAGTAATGAAAAATCAGGACGGAAACGCAGTACACGCCACATGGTGTGTCTTAACACTATTTAACTAGGTCATTAAGCTTGGGTTAGCAGTTAGTTTCATTCAAAGTGTGTGAAAGCAATTCTCGCCATGATTTTATTTGCATGTCGTTTACTCACTTGTGAATAGCTCATTTCATACCGATGCGGCAGCTCTTTTCCCTCATAGTTTCCTTTCGTTTCTCTTCGCCAAGTAGATAGTTATAATCAGATTGTATCAAAATAATTGATTTCATGATTTAATTTTCATTACGTTTATTCACCTCTGATTAGCTCATTTCATACTGATGCAACGGATATCCTAAAGATGAAAAATCACTCGACTTTGAGTTTTTTAAATTTTAGAATGTAATTACCAAACGCATTGTTTATATTCGTATGTAGAAAGAAGTTTTAGTATTTTATGGTTACCAGGGCTTCAGACAAAAACCTGCCAAATCTCAGCGGTGACTCGCCAACTATTAGCGTTAATTTCCGCCACCAAGTTTTAAAGACGAATGATAATTCTAACAGAATTGCGCCAGCATTAAACTTGCCAACGACTGGGTATAGTAGACTGACAGTAGGATGTACACGAATTATACAAAGAGAAAGTATTATAATCGTCAAGAAATTCGATCTCAACATTTTGATGAATCTTTACGTTTCAAACGTTCCCGACCTCCGAAAAACACATTTTTGGATTTATGTTTTTCTGTTTATTGGTCTCTGAACATGAAAGCTCAAAAACGCAATGAGGTACACTCAGTGATGTAAAATACCAGTATTTATTTTTTTAATACCAAAATGGGTATTTACCTGGGTATTTATTTTTCAATTTACTCCATTCATACAAAACACAGGCACTGCTGTGAAATATGATGCCTCTATATAATATAAATACGTATAGAATATATATTGAGCATAAGGTAAGGTGAAAAAAAGAAAACTAGTACTATATGAACCTTTTAAATTCTATAAAAACTAAGAAAATGAATCAGAAAAAACAAAAACGCAATACTATATCATGGATCTTACAAAATAAATATCTTAAATATCAATTAAAAAAAAAACTCAACTAAATTTTTGAAAAAGAAAATGTGAATTTGATTTTAAAATGACAAAGAGCTGATAATAGAAATTAAAATGAAA
>BGPR01039533.1:0-14268 GCA_013235015.1 Araneus ventricosus
AATGGCAATTGATACAAATTTAATATAGTACCACTTTCATATCATTTTAAAAATTCTCCACATCAAATAAAATTCAATCACATATTTCAAAAAAAAAAAAAAAAAAAAAAAAAAAAAAAACTACAGAACAAATAAGAGAAGTAAACTAAACAATATTTTCTGTTTATATCATTTCAAATTTAGAATTTGAAATTGTCTCATTAAAAGCAGAAATTACGCTATTTGTCATACTTACTTTCTTACAAATATTTGTTTCTGGTATAAAATGCAATGATTTCACATCACTTTCTTTCATGACATTTGAAGTTTCTCTTGCAGAGAAATTTTTCTTATTGCCACTCGAGGAATTTAGAGATTGAATATAGTTTTGTGAATTTTCAGAATGCAGCAAGTCTGGAATGAATTCACCTGTATAATCTGAAAAGGAATGTTTAAAAATAAAAGATTACCTTTATTCTTCTCATACTGTAGAATTTAAATAATATAATACTATATGTGTACATATTATGCAACACTTATTATGGTCATCAGCATTTTATTTATTAATATAAGATTCATTATTTGTCATCTAATGGCCGATTGGTTTGATTACTGCAATCCTTTTTTTTTTCTGTTTATGAAATGTAGTAGTTTAATGTAAAGCTTTCTATTTTTTTTCAAACTACTTTCATGAAAATAATCTCTTTACATTTAACTTTGATTTATTATTTTGCTAGTAAATACCGTTAAATTTGCTTGGGATTATTCTGCTAGTTTAAAGTTACATGACATAAAGGATTATTCTGCTAGTTTAAAGATACATGACATAAAAACATTTGGTAAGTATCAACTGTCTTCATTTTATATGTCTAGAAATTGCATGTCTTATTTTTTTATTCATAAATAAACAATCCTCAAAATGCAAGCAATCATGAATTTATAATACAGTGAAACTCCTCTATAGCAGCCAGCCTCTGTTCCCAGGAAAATTGGCTGCTATAAAGAGGTTCCTTGTTTCAAAGTAAAAAGTATGTATTTTAACAACCCTAATATATTATTTCTGATAAAACAAATTTTAAGAATAATCTTAAGTAAAAAGTACTTTGAAAATTCCTTATTAAAAAAACACCACTGTGTTTGCTTGGATCTTTGAGCTTTTTAGGATGCAACTTGTTTCGGTTTTTTTTTTTTTTTTTTTATTATTGGAAAAAATAAATTCCTTATCATTATATCGGTAGTTGTTGAGGAATGGGCAATAATATTTATTTCTTCCAAGTCTGTTGAGCAGAAAGTTTCATTTCGTCGTTTAACAAGCCAACACCACCTATCTCAATTTTTTGAAATTTTAAAGAGGAAGATTCAACTAAATGTTTTGCAACAAATAACGAATATTACTAATTTTTTTTTTTTTCTACATCTGGTTGGAACATGCGGTCTTTTGTTCATAGCACATGTTAAAAAAAAAAATTCAGAAATATTTGGTATTGGTTGCAAAAAATTCAGTTGAATCTTCCCGTTTGAAATTTCAAAAAATGGAGATAGTTGGTGTTGCTAATTAAGCGGTAATTTGCTGATGATCACAACCCATATCAGCAGCTTCTTTAACAGAGTCTGCTCAGAGGGGTTTCATTGACCTTTAATACAGGTTATTTTAACAGTATATCTATAGGCCAAAATTTCAGTACTTTAGAAAGTTACCTTCAAGAGGGGTGACTGTTAAGCAAAATGTTGCCTCTTAGAGAAGTTTTACTGTATATGTATCTCTCATCATGACAGATATATCATTGATTACAGGAAAAAACTAAACCAAATTGAACAATAAGTCAACTTCATATTTTTGATTATTTCACCATAATATAAACTGATAAATGTCTGTGACATCATTCCTGCAATCCTAAGAAAAAGAAATAAACTAGACTCTTTAAATACATATTCCATAAGGTATATGATATAAAATAATTTATCAATTATACATGAACTAATTACCTGCAACAACTTGTTCTTCCTTAACAAAACATTCTTTCTTCATTTCATGATTATGATAAGCTACCAAACTGTTTCCCTGAGGCTGAAAATATACATATGTATGGGTTTTTTTAGCAAAACTATTTAACACTGTCATAAATAACAGTTTTGATATAAGACATACATAATATGAACGCTCTTACATGTAAAGCTGTTTGATAAAGACTTTATACAACAAATTGCACACAAAATTCCTGTTATTAGGCTTATACATTTATTTAACAGCAGAAACATTTAATATAAATACCATTTAGTATACAGTCTTTTCTGCGATAATTTTGAACTGAAAAATTTTTAAAACAGCTTTGCTTCAAAGTATAAAGATGACATATGACTTTAATAGGCTATTATAATTATGATGTCATTCCAAAATGCTTTGGACACAATGTGTTTCCACAAAAGTAAAGCTACAGTGGTGTAGTGTTTAAACTATTCAAATTCAGTGATGTAAATGAAGGGTTCAAACCAAAACACAGAAAGCATTGATATTTTGTACATGATTTTACCTTTTGATTTATTAAAGAATTAGCCTACAAAAACAGGCATTTTGCATTAAAATAGAGCCAAAGAGATTAGTTTTTTATCCTGATTTTTCAAAAATTCTTCATTTGCTTTTTTATCAAGCAAATGAAGTTTTTTTTATAAATCATAATATTTTTGTCATATTATTTTAACACATTGCTGACCGGTCACAAGTTAACTCGTGTTTTCATGCCCAAACATTGTTGACCAGTCATGTTTTGATGCCCACAAGTTGTTGACTGATCACAAGTTAATTTGTTTTACTTCCACACTCAATTATGATATAATAGATAGTGACATGAGATAGCCTCTATGTGAAATTGCTGGTAAACAATGTGTTAAAGGCACCTGAAATTTAATTTTCAGAAAAATTGTATTAAAAAAGTAACAAATATTTTATTTTATTTATTTTTGTTGTAAGCATAATTATTTCACCCATACAAATATCACCAACATATTATATTTTGTAGTTGAATCTTTATGATGCCAGTCAGTTATAGATTCACATGTTTTATATGAAACAAATAATGCAGTGCAACTATTAAACACACTTCAAAAATTAGTTAAGACACCACTTTAAAAAAAACTTAACTGTTTGGTTATTTTTGCTTATATAAATACAATATTTTTAAATTAGTATCCAAAAATATTTTTATACAAACAGCGTTGATATTTTTTAGAAACGAAAATAAATGCCAAGAAGACTTGGGAATTCCTACAAGCAATAAAAATAAAGTAATAAGACAAGTTTTTTGTCCCAATTTAACAAAGAATGTTAGTGACTCTTGAAATGAAACACCAACAACTATTTAAGTCAAATTTTGAATCAAGAAATTATTTGTAGAATTTTGAATTTCTGAAAGCTACAGGTGCTGCAGTTTCAAAGTCATTATTTGGAAATGTAAAAGCATGCAGATTTCTAAGAACCAATTTAAATATTTTTAAATAACTGAATTCTGTACTCACTTCAGTCAAAAGATCTGCATTCCAGATGCTATCCCAATTTAAAACCAGATCTTCAGGGTTCTGTTTCACTTCTACTAGAAAGAAAAGCCTTTACATTATAATACTCGAGAATATTAACATACAGAAATCTTAAAAACAAAAGAGCAATACTTCATGATAAAATTAACAGATACAAACTTTGAGAAGTGTTTTCATTTCCATCATTTTCTTTCTCACTTTTGGCAGCAATGT
This sequence comes from Araneus ventricosus, assembly GCA_013235015.1. NCBI lineage: Eukaryota > Metazoa > Arthropoda > Arachnida > Araneae > Araneidae > Araneus > Araneus ventricosus. The sequence goes on from BGPR01039533.1 coordinate 3,724, forward strand.
AAGTTCCAGATATATTTTGTCCATCACCTGTAAGAAAATGTATCATATAATCTGATTTGTTTAAATCATAAGATCCAGATTACACTTTTAATAAATGCATTGACCAAAACTTATTTTGCAATTCAAAAATATTTCTCATTAGTTTCATTAATTGTTATAAAATTAAAGCATGCGGTACAGCTTTAAGATATAAGTTCAAGGTTTAATGTAAATAGCTGCAGTTCCTCTCATAGGTATTAGAACATTTTTTTAACCTTTTTTTTATATATACTTCTCTTTAGCACAATCAGAAAAAATGCTACATTGATTTTTTTTAAGTTGAATTTTGGAACATTTAGTTTTGAAAAAAAATTAACTATATAGATAAAAATAGATGCTTGTTTTTGGACATATAATTTTTTTATAACAACTACACAACTCTTCTTTACTGCATATTGTCACTAAACATCTCGCAATTATTTAGATAAAAAATTATTAGGCAAAATTTTTTTAAATTTTAGACAAAATGATAAAAAATTAAGGAATTTGTGAAATGCATTGTTCCAAATTAAATGTTTAGAATTCCTAATTTTAGTTTCTTTGAAAACATAAGATACATTATATGTTAATTCTTTCGTTTAAGAAACTTATTTTGACACTGAAATTAAAGAAAGTAAATACAATAATTTCAAAGTTCATTAATACAATAATTTCAATGGTTAAATATTTCTTCTTGTTTTAAGGCAGTTATTTGATTTATGAACAAAAAATTAATTAAGCATAACTACATTTTAATAGATAGCAAGAGATGCAAATATGTTTCAAAAATAAGAATGAAGGTACATTCTTTTTCTTTCATGAGAAGCTGATTCATTCTTTTTAAAGCATATATCTTGTTCTCCTCTGTACACGATTGTTTGGAAAATAATTCAAGACCAAAAATAGAATAATTGTTGAAATCTGCATAAACTCTGTACTATTATGTGAAAACTATTATAAATCTTTAAACTCAGTATTTTTATGTGAAAAAAAATAATTTATTACTAAACATAAAAACAAAAATTTTCAAAATTTCACTTCAGATCCTGACATTAATTTATAAAGATATATTTTTAGCTCATTTAATATATAATTAGCTAATCTCACTTTTCGTGTGAGATATTATTTATAAGAAATTTTAGGAAGCTTTATTTAAATTTAAACAAATTAAAAAGAGTTAACAAAATATTCAGACTAAAAAACATGTTACAAACTTTGACCTGAAAATTACAAACTTTCAGAAGTGCCAAAAATAAATTTGGTGGTAATTAAAGATAAATACATTTGCACCAATAAATTTCTAACAATATATATGGTAGACGCTCCAATTTTGGCCACATTGGATCTGTTTTTCCAATAATTAACCAGTAATTTCAAATTAACTAATAACAAGCATTCCAATACTTTAAACAGTCCTTATTTTACTATTTTCAATCCGATTGGTTCATTTTTCTCAAACATGTGACTTACAAAAAAATTACATGCATGATCATGTATTGTATACTCGCAACTGTTCAGGAACAAGCATTTGCAGTTTTTCATCATGAAGTTCTCAGAATCAAATGATTAATCTAAAACTGATTACCCTTAAGGTTTATGGGATAAGCTTCCTTTTTATTCTGATTTCATATCAAAATTAATTATTTTTAAGAATAAATGGGTGGTGGCCAAAACTGGTATTTTAAATTTACTATGTATATGTGCCAGTTTTGGCCACATAACTTCATTATTGTGTTTTTAGCCATTACATAAATGTAAGAATGTCTGGATGAAAATAAAAGCAACTGCTTTAGTTTTATTTCTAAAATTAAAAGTAACTGATATAGCTTTGTTTCTGAAATAAAAGTAACTGATTTAGTTTTGTTTGTTTTCATTTTACATAGTAATGGCTCCAATTAAAAATAAGAAGTCAGGTAGGCATTTCCATAAAACAATTTTGCTACTCACCATCTAAAGTTGGTAATGCAGTTAAAGCCATTCAAAATGGAATGTCAAAAACATCTCCATTTTGAATGTTTACCTCATATTTATGTTAGAAAATTTCAACTTGAGGAACCTGACTCGAGTGATGAGGAATATTCTTTTATAAGCATGGATTGCTCTAATTTTAAAAATAACTCTGATGAATTTGATTAATGTTGTAATTAAAAATTATAAAAATACATATTTGTGGATATTGTTAGTGAGTATAATAATGCAAATTCTTGATTTGTAAGATTTTAAAAAAAATCTATGCTTTTGCAATTTGAGTTTATTCCTCTCCCCATTTTTTGTTTCATATTTTATCAAAAAAAATTATGTGAGTATATATAGTTTGTATTTTATCAACCAAATTAAATTATAGTTTGTATTTTACCAACCAAATTAAATTATTGTTTTCTGCATTCCTGTTTCTTTTTAAACTGAAATCTGCAGCTAAAATCATCTTAGGTAAATTTTATTACATATCTTTATAAATTCATAAAAAAATTGCATTTAAAATAAAAGAAAATAATGTACTAAAATGTATATTGCATGAAAATGATTTATTTTTACTTAAAATTCATTAAAATATCTGTTAAAAATATAATATTAGTGTGGCCAAAACTGGTGCAAATGGGGTTTATTTAAAAATTCATAACTCTAAATCTAAAATATTCTTCAGAAAAATTTTATAACTAGCAGAAAGCCAATAAAATGTGCCAAAGAATAGGATAAGTATGATTTCATATGCTTTAAACAGTCACCCACTGTGAAATTTCCATTTCAAATTTTCTCCTAAGGTGGCCATAACTGGAGCATCTACCCTATATAAAATTAAGAAATAAGAAATTTCATACTTGAATATGAACCTCTTTTTTATCATTTTATTGAAGAATTGGTTTTTAATCTACATGAAATATTTCTTGCTTTTCTAACCCAAACTATGACTTTGAAGATGCTGATATAAGAAATAAATACTTGCCAATACAATATATCTTAGTATATTTATCTTCACTGCATAATTCTGTGATATGTTTATGTTTTATGAACTTATAAAGTGCAGCCCTGAATCTCTGTTTGCTTTTGGTGTAATATTCTTTATCATCTGGCTTAAAATGTCCTTTCCTTTTATCCCAAGCCTAAGAGAAATTACAAAGGTGAAAGTCATATTTTTGTCATTTAATATTTTTAAAAATAGCTTTAAGTAAAACATTATCATAATTATGCATAATAAAATACCTATTATATATGAAATTACAACATTTCCTAGACATTTCTTTAAATTAAGAATTCTAAAAAATGTATACAAGATACGAATTTGCATTTATGTTTGAAATATTGAAAATTAGCAATAATTAACTCATTTTATAATTTAAGATACAATTTTCATTTATTTTTAAATTTCAAGTTAAGGCATAATATATAATTTGTATGTTAATTTACTTCTAAAATTCTCAACAGGGTAAACATCATAATTCAATCAAATCATTTCCATGACCGAAAACAAATAGAAAATCAGGTTAAAAAAACTATTGTATTTCTAACTATAAGTTTTTAAATTTAATTCTTAGCAATCTGTAATTATTAAAGAAAAATAAAACAACGAATGTTATATCTTTTAGTTTTCATATTTTTTTTGTAAGAAAACTTACTAAGAAACTAAACCTTACGGATATTTGGATCATTCTGAAAAATATCCAATCAATCAAGATTGACAGTTGAAATTATACAAAAAAAATACATTATACTGCATTATCTCTACGATTTGGTAAAGTTGTAAAGTTAAGGATTTTATTCATCAATTAATAAACCTCAGTGTTTCATTTCATTTAAAATTCGGCAGATTTTTCTATAAAATTAAGCAGAATGCTATTATGCTTGTTACAAATTAGTAAAAAGTCTTTATAATTTTACAATTTCAGTTACGCCAGTATAATGTTTTGAAAAATAAGACTACCAAAACTATCAAGATTCTTCAAGTTTTATAAATTTATCATCTTCAGTTTTTTATGAATTGATAATATCTGCAACCACACAAGATTTTACATAATGCATATTTTGCTAAAAAATAAAACAAGAAAATATAAATTATAAATATGATATAATTATGATTAATGTAATGAAACACATTATAGTAATTAAATAAGAAAGTAGGGAAACTTTTCTAAATGAAAGTTTTTAATTTAACAGGTAAATGATGGTTCAGTTCAAAGAAAAGTGCATTAATCTTAATTTATAATCATAGTTCTTTTAATAGATTATTACAAAAGTAATGAGATAAATAAGAAATTGCAACAGAAGATATAAATTGAAAATTAGATAAACTGGTACATTTGAACACTAATTTAAAATGAAAATGTAGATAATAAAGAACATTTATTCCTCAATTATAATGATCTGAAATGAAAATTATGTTAAACAAATGTTCATGTATCACTTACAGCAAACACAGCAGCATCATTTTTTGTCCAGTCAGATGCAGATTTGTGATTCCACTGCATCTGGAAAACTTTGTTCTCAATATCTAACCACATAAGGCGTGAGCCAAATATTTTCTCATTTAAGCTAGGTAATAAAAATTCCGTAATAAACTTGCGTCCTCTTGAAGGCATCTAAGGGAATCAAAAATATGATTTCATACAACATAAAAAAGATCATCAAGTCAGATGCAAAAAATCATTGTATCACAAAAAGTTATTGTAACAAAAGGCATGGTATTATCTTCTTGGTTGTTAATAATAATAATAAATCATACAATTCAGAGAAAGAATATTAGATAAGAAAAAAATTAATAAATTTAATGTAGCAAAGGTACGACACTCTTATTTTCTCAGATAATAATTATTGTAATTATATATGCATGTATGTGTGATACATTAAAATCTCTCTGTAAATGCAGTCATTTAATGCTTCTACTTCTGTTTAAATCAATTTCTACCAAAAGACAGACATGACATCTAATTAACTGCTCAACGAACTGAACTGTGATTCTTGGTTATTTCTAATTGTTAAACTTGAATCTCTTGAACTCCTGGGATATTTTACCATTCAGTTTGGTAGGTGCACAAATTTTTAGCAATGCTAGCACATCCTGATAACTTTCACAAAATTCAAAATTGTTAAATCTCTATTTTTTTTAATTAGTTAAATTAGTGTTATACATTTCTTAGAGACTTTTAAAATAATCAGAATAACTTCCATATTTAGAAAGACCAAATTGCATTTTTTTTTCTTCTTCTGAGCAACTATTAATTGAAGTGACTAATTTTAATTTGCAACAAAACAGAAAATAAGTTAGGCTTATATTAAACAAGAGAAATAAGGTAAATGAGCAAGAGAAAATTTTCAGAAAAAATTATTCTCCTAATCTACATCATTCTATGATATATTTTTTATATTAACACTATTTTGGCTTTCATGAAATTCAAATTAATGTTAATTCCCATCAAAATATTAAAATTTACTTCCATTTTTCTCCCAGTTATAATTTTTCCATCTCTTAGTAAAAATTAAGAGATGGGGAAATGGATTTTTTTGGATTTAAAGCTTTTCTCTTAAATCTTTTATTTAATTTACATATTTTTAAGCGTTTTTTTTTTATTTTATGATGGACCCAGCATAAGTAAAAAGAAGAAATCGTATCTTTTGAAATCACCTTCACTCTGCCCCCCACCCTTCACAAATTCATATTGTCCAACTGCCTCCATTAATTCTCCCCTTTCCCTAGAATTCTTTGAGAAATTATTAACTATCACTTCAATCGTTTTCTGGCAAAATGAATTAGAAACAACATTTTTTTAAAAATTTTATTCAAACAAATGATTCCCTTCAGTTAAAAAATTACTATTGCTTTTTTTTTTAAACAACTATTTCTTTTACTTTTATGCGTAGTTTCTGATGATATTGCTAAAATATTGACAAGATGTTGCATTCGATTGTCATTTCTTTACATGACTTTGAGATGCCCAAAACATCTTTTCCCCTTAAATTAATTTTTTCAACATTCAATGTTATAAATTTAAACTCGCATTTTTAAGAAGATACTTCTGTAAACTATATGATTGATACAGCTTACTTTCTTGATTAAAGCAAAAATTTTCTTTTACGACGAGAACAAACTTGAAACCCGAGTTTACATTTTAAATTTCAATTATGCCTTTCAGAAATGGAAGTTCTGTTGGCATCCGACCATAACCTAAGAGTAACTTATTCACCGTAACACACAGGGTAAAGAAGTTTTATAGATGTGTAGATGTTAATGTTTAAATAACTTCTGCATTCGGGGGAAAAATAACTTTTTAAAATTTATCTGTCCTGTCATGTCAACCGGTATCAAATTTTTTTCCGTTAACCAATTTCGTAAAATTCGGGCATTGCAATATCAGTCTCTTTTCCCACCTTAATTTTCTGAAATTCTTTAATTAGTAAAATTTACTTATTATGAAAATAAATGAGACAAAATTAATTTGTTTTTCCGAACCAGAATCGGGATAAATATCAACTACCACGCATGCGCTTCTGCAGTGAAGTGAGCGCCGTAAAAAAATGTGATGAATTGTTGTTTTGACTAGTCTCATTCCGCGTGTTTTCCTGTTGGAAGTAAACTTTCATCCACGTGGTTCGGTCTCCAATTCCCATGCTCAACACCGTTTTCGGGACCCCACATGAGCCTAACAAACTGTAAAATAACAAACTCAAATCAGTTATTTGGTAATAATAATTAAACTAAATGTATTTATACACATCTGTTGTTAGAGTTTATAATGAAATATTTCTAATCGAGAAAACTTTCCCAATTTCTCTTGCTCAACACTCTTTCTCTGACAGAACACACCTGCCAATGACTTTTAGGAACCAACTTGGATCGATACTCTAGTTCAAGAAGTCCTGTTCAAGGTAAAAATTATTATGTTTAGCGGTCATGTGATTTATTTTAGAGTACTAAAAGAGTCTGCATTTTGAAACGAGACCCAAACCAGAAATATTCTCTAAAACAAGATTTCGAAAGAAAAAAAAAAACTTTTTGTTTTGTCTTATAAAAGTTCTCCCGTAATACCACTAGAAATTTAGATAATAAAAATCGGTAAAACCTGATTTTCAATCATTTTGCAGTTTTATTTATTTCATATTTTATTTTTGTTTGCTAACTTTTCGGCCAATCTACGTCAAAAAATTAAGTTAAAAACCGATCAGGAAGTAAAGGTAGCAAAGTCAGTCTGATTCGGCTTTCTTGGACCCTTGCAAGTATGGGTAGACAGATGGTAATGTTAATGAATGATCCATCTCCCTCCTTCCAGCTCTAATTTTCATCTCCCTCATCCTCAATTTTTTTTTCATTCTTTACTTTTTTATTTATTAATTTTTCACTTCTTCTTTATCTGGAATTTTTCGTATTGTTGTAGAGTTACGAATTCGTTGTTTTATAATATCCCCCCCCAAAAAATTCATTTTTTAAAATCCCAACGGCAATTTTCGCTTTAATGATAGTAGTTTTAACTAAAACAAAAGTAGCAACCAAGTATAGTTGCATTAATTTCAACATGTTGCGCCTTATTAACTGCAATTCTGAAAAAGTTAAAGAAAAATATTATTTTAAAAAATAAGCGTTTTCAAAAAGAAAAATAGTTAATTAATTTTGATAATAATTTATTATTAATAGTAGGGGTGGCGCCAGAGGGGGGGCAGGCCCCCCCACCCCGTCGGAGAAAATTTTTGTACTGGGTATTCAACTGTAGTTGATAAATAATAATCTGGCGAAAGTTTGAGACCAATTTCATTACATTCGTAGCATACCCCCTGCTGGGGAGACAGTGGCCCCTTGTTGGGCAAATCGCCCCCCTCCGCCCGGCAAACTCTAGCGCCATTCCTGACTAATAGTTCTTTTTTTTCAATTAAGTCAAATTGATATTTTAACCAAAATAATTAATAATACATAGGAGTTCAAGGTAGAAAATGTCATGCAATTAGAATGGCCAGTGCTTTAAATATTACCTGCATGTATTTATTTTAATTAATTAAAAATCACAGTTTACTTCAATTTTGATTAAACTCTATAATTGATTTATAAAATCTCACCACCTTAAAAATATTTTAACTAAATTTTCATAAAGCTCCAACAGATGCATTACATTACACTATTTATTTTTTTATGTTTACATATTTATAAAAATCTACATAGTAGATGCCATTCGATTAAGAATTTCATTATTTGATATGAAGTTTTAAGTAATTTTAAAAATTCTCCTATGAAATTAAACCATATAAATTGCAAAATTAAATCTTAATCATAAGATTCTACTTTTAAATCTAGTGTCAAAAGAATTATTTTCCTTACCGTGAAAGAAACCGATTTAATTGCCAGTATCTCCTACTGTTTGAATCGAAAGGTCGCAGCTAAACAAAATACACCGCTCCTCGTTGCCTCGTCGGAGGAACTCTAGTTCGCACGTAGAAACAGCAAAAACCGAAAGGGAAAAGTCCCGCTATTGGCGAACGAATACACGATTGACGTCGCAGTCTACACTACAGGTTGAAAAATTTGCGTGCTCAAAATATATTAAATATTGTTTTATCTCAGCTTCTAACAAAAGACAAATTATAACTATACTTTGCATATCAATTCTGAGTTATTAATTCCTATTAAAACTGGTTATTTTATTAAGCACTATTTTATTTCATTTACGCTCCGTAAAAATGATGTCGCGGTGATGAGGCAGAACTGAAGAAGCACTATTGTTGTCAACACACGCGATAAAGTAAGAAATTTGCGCGGAAGTAGATTTGACAGTCTGTTTCAGCTGTTAGTTTTGTAGAGATGGAAATGGACAGTTTAATTTCAAAAAGGAATAGTTAGTTATATGTTAATCATCTTTGGGTTGAAAATATAAGGATTCATACTGCTATTTTAAGAAATTAGAGGAAATTTATCAGTTGTGATAGAGAATAGAGATATTGTACGACAAATGAGAGCTGTGCGAAGAATATTTCTTTAAAAACATGTTTAGATCATTAATTTCATTGGAATTTTTAGAACAAAATACATTTAGGAAAGATAATAATTTTGCTCTCTTAATAAACGAGAGTTTTTAGCGAGTAAAATTTTAAAATTCATTTTCTAACATAAAAATTATAATAGGCGATAAAAGTATTCGAATTTTTATTTTCTATTTATTTAATTAACACTGGAGATGAAATATTAGTAACAAAACGAAAATTATTACAATTATTTAATAATTAAAAATTATTAAATTTTATTAGAATAATAAAATCACTTTATACTAAGAAACTCTCTTCAATACAGTAAATCCTTGAAAAATCGGGGTTTATATCACATTGCGCGGACAGGAAAATCGCGTTCCGCAAGAACTTCCTATGAAAAAAATGTGTTAGGTATAGTTCAAATTAAGTAAGTATGTATAATTTAAACAAACCTAGTTATTCTTGTAATTAAAAGGGAATGATGGAACGAATGTTAATTAAAAGTGTTTTTATTGATGCTTACTAAGTTGATTATATGACACAATTATTATTATTAAACACATTTATTTAATTTGACTTGTTTCAAGCTTATATAGATGGAATTTGGTGATCGATTTTTTCACTTACTTCCTGAAGTTCTAGAGCAGGGGTTCGAACCTTTTATCCCTCGCGTACCCCCAACTGTCATATCTCCCAATCATCCGTCTATGCAAAGAAGCTTTTATCAATAATGTAAGCTTAACAATCAAATGACTCGCAATAATAACATACGCAGGACTTATTTTTGATTTTACATTTTATTCCATTTTTACAATAGTAATTAGTTCCACGCCAAAACAAATGAAACTACAGTATTGTAATAATTTCATATTCACTTTTAAAGGGTAGCTTAAAGTTATTAGTAATAATCAACTATTCACGTGGGAGAAAATTTCAATGCGATCATTGAGCTTGTCTTATGGGGCTGAATTTTATAAAATTGGGTTAAAATGAACATTGAATATCTAAAGAGACAAAAATGTAAGAATATCTAAAAAGACAAAGAACAATAGAATCAATTTAATTGGTGTGCGCAAGTGCAGCATCATGCAGGAAAAAATTGCCAAGTATAAAATAAATAAAAATATTAAAAAAAGTGGAAAGGTAAAAAATAATAGTAGACAATGACAAGAATAAATGAAGGTAGATAAAATCTCATGTCTGAAACTGCGTCAAGCGTGTTTCGATATACACTATAAGTATCCGGACACTTTCGGATTTACACATTTTTTAAAATTTCTCCGGAAAGGCTGGAGGAACTACATTTGAACTTCGACCATGAGATGAATAGGTTTGAACTCGCATTTTACAGTCAAGATTCGGTCACGAAGACATTTAGGGGACCGAATATCAGGGCCAGATTTCCCATAAGGTCAACCTAGGGCGCAGCGAACCGGGGGCGCATATTCAGCGAAAATAGCAGTAGAATTTTACAAATTTTCCAGTACAATTTTGAAAATACCATATAAAATGCTCTGTTTTTCTAAATACACGTCCATAACTAATAAATAAATTGGTACATTTGTGTTGACAGCTACTACAGTAGCG
>BGPR01039534.1:0-14268 GCA_013235015.1 Araneus ventricosus
AAAAAAAAAAAAAAATGCAGCTGCTGGGTAGGGGGGAAAATAAATAAAAGAGATCATGATCTTCATTGTTTTTAAAATGTTTGATTTTATTTTAAATTGATTTTCATTTATAATGTATTTTCTTTGATAAATAGTTTTGTTTTGGTTGTGATATTAAATATAATACTGATCAGTATATTTTTGGTAAATTATGAAATATATTCTTTTGAAACATTAATTTGAATTTATTTAGTATCATTCTATTTTTTGAGTGTGTTGTTTATGTTTCATGCATAATTATTTCTGAATTTTAGTAGTTGAATTTTCGTGAAATTATACTGAAAATTAGTATTGTTCTGTGTATTTAATTGCAGTATTAAAGTAAATAGTTTAACATATACTTATTTTAAAATTCCCTTAAATTTAAATTGTTTTCCCTAACTTGTGTTAAATTTTTTCCTGCATGAATTTAAGATCTGGTAAAATAGTTAAAATGAATGACAAAACAAATGCTAAACCAGATGAATCTGGTATTGTAATGCAGGCTACTAATTCTGTCATTATCATCCCTTTTGACCCGAATAACTCTATGAATGTAAATTCTTGGCTTAAATACTTTAATGATAAATGTCAAGAGCATAACTTAGATGATACATGGAAATTGAACAACATAACAGCATACTTGAAAAACAATGCCCTAACTGAATATGTAAATTCCTACGATACCATTAAAACTTGGGAGGAATTCATTTCCTTTTTAACTGAAAGGTACATCTCACCTAACCTGGTCAATTTGAGTGATTTCACTTCGAAATCATTTAAAGAAGGTGATGATATAACTTTATACTTCCAAGAAAAATTAAAAATTGGCAGACAATTAAATTTAGCTACAAGCATGATTCTTGAAGGACTTTCGGATGGCTTGCCAGTTAATTTAAGACAACTTTTGGCGATAAATTCCCCTAACAATCCCACAGAATGGCTCATAACGGCCACAAAATTGATAAAGATTCAAAAATCAGATGAAAATCAAATTAACCCTAGCCATTCTGCCACTCAAAATTTAAAAACAAACTCTGTTAGTGGTAACCAATGGCAGCCAAGAAATTTTAGGCCCCATAACTTTACACCCAGGCAAAATTTTAGGCCAAATAACTTTCAACCAAATTCTCCTCCCAGGCAAAATTTCGGGAAAAATAACAATTACCAAACTCCTCCACCTAGGCAAAATTTCAGACCTTTTAGTAATGCTAACACCCATTTTCAAGAGAAACTACCACCTTCACCATGCTGGCTTTGCACAAAACAAGGCATTGCCAATGCTTATCATTGGGTACAAACTTGCCCATTTGGACTTTCCGCAGGACAATTACCATCTTCCAATCCTGCTGCACCTAATTTTGACCCTCCAAAGGAGGAAAATCAACAATGACAATTACCTACAGTATCCGGATACTACAAAAGAAACCCGTTGCCTTGTGTTTTAGACACTGGTTCAACTATCTCTTTAATCCCACGTGATTTAGTGACAAAAAACCATTTAAAAATGACAAATGTTCAAGGTATAGTTGTGCAGCAAACCCGGGGTACAATTAGCCTTACTAAAACATGTACATTTTCATTAAAAATTGGTACCATAAACAAAAATGTGACTATGTATGTTCTAGATCATACTTTACCTTATATAATCCTAGGAATGCCAGAATTGTCAAAATATGACATAACTATAGACTGCAGTAAACAAAAAATTTGTCAAAATGGAAAAAACTTAAATAAAAGTCAAAATGATAAAAATCATTCAAATGATAAAAACAAACAAAACATTTCTTTACATATTTCTGAATGTAAACAAATAAACTCCCATTGTTCTCAGACCACTGAAGATCAGGTTAACCCTCCTCAGTCTGTCACAGAGAATAAATGTGAGTTAAGAAAAGAAGTAAAAGACATAATTAAAAATTTTGATTCAGTTTTTTCAAAGGACAAGTATGATGTTGGTGCACTCAGAGTTGAACCACAGAGAATTGTGCTCAATTCTGACTTGCCAGTTAGTTTGAGACCTTATCGTACTTCTCCTGTTGAGGAACAAGAAATAAAGAGTCAGGTTGAGAAATTGTTGCAAGCTGGTTTAATTAAAGAAAGTAATAGTCCCTATTCATCTCCTGTAACTTTAGCTTTTAAACGTGATGAGGGTAAAAAGACTCGATTATGCATAGATTTCAGGAAATTAAATGCTCTATGCAAATCAGACTCTGAACCCTTACCCCTCATGGATAGTCTACTAGATAAATTATCAAAAGCAAAAATTTTTTCCTCTTTGGATTTGGCTTCGGGGTATTGGCATGTGCCCATTCACCCAAAAGATACTGAAAAACTAGCTTTCTGCACAAATTTTGGCTTATATGAGTGGTGCAGATTACCATTTGGCATTAAAGTAGCTCCTGCCATTTTTAATAGATTAATTCGAAGAATATTAACTAAATATAAAATTGATTTTGCTTGCAATTATTTTGATGATATCATTGTGTACTCTTCATCTGAACTAGAACATTGGAAACATCTTAAAACAATCTTTGAAATATGTGAAAAAGAAAACATTAAATTGAAACTATCCAAATGTGTTTTTGCCCAAACTAAAATTAGCTTTTTGGGTTATGAAATTGAACAAGGTAAAGTTTCCCCTAATAATGCTAATATTGAAACTATCAAAAAATTGCAACCACCCACTAATGTTAAAGAACTTCAAAGGTTCTTAGGTTCTGTAAATGTTTACAATAAATTTATTCCTCAATATGCAAAGCTTAGATATCCTTTAAATCAACTTTTGAAAAAAGATGTAAAATTTAACTGGACAAATGAATGTCAGGATGCATTTGACAAGCTTAAAGAAACCCTAACAACTAAACCGGTTTTAAATTTATATAACCCTGATGTAACTTGTCATGTTTTTGTCGATGCATCACAAAAAAGTGTTGGAGCTGTTTTGAAACAACCTGATGCCTCTGATGTTTTACATCCAATAGCTTATCATTCTAGAACTTTAAGAGACTATGAAAAAAATTATGCTATAACCGAGTTAGAGTGTCTTGCAATAGTTGATGCTTTGGATAAATTTTACTATTACCTCCACGGTCAAAAATTTGTCATTCATACTGATCATGCGGCTCTCGTTTGGCTCAAAAATGTTAAAAACTTAAGAGGTAGGTTATTCCGCTGGTCATTAAAGTTAAGTATGTTTGACTATGAAATTAAATATCAAAAAGGTTGCACTAACATTGAAGCAGATATGTTATCTAGGCATCCAGTTTCTCACCATCTTCAACATGCAGTACATTTGTTAGACATAAATGAAATAAAAACTCAACAAAAAAATGATAATCTCTGTGGACCTAAGTATCATGAAGTTAAAGATGTAATAGTAATAAAAAAGAGAAATTTGTACAAAATAGTTGTGCCATTTTCATTAAGACTTAAATTGTTAAATCAAGCTCATGAACAATTTGGTCATCCTGGTGTCCAAAAAATGTTAAATTTAATTACTCCTCAGTATTATTGGCCTAATATTACCTCTGATATAACTGAATTTGTTAAACATTGCTCTATTTGTCAACTTAACAAAAAGCGAAAACAAAAAAGATTTGGCCTACTCCAACAAGTACCTCCTACTAGTACACCTTTCGAATGTATTTCTGTAGATACTGTTGGAGGTTTCAATTATTACAACTCAACAAAAAAATTTCTTCATATTGTGATTGACCATGCGACAAGACATGTTTGGGCTTTTCCTTCAAAAAATGAAAACTCTGAAACTTACATTAATATTCTAAAACAAATTTTCCAAATTCAAGTGCCTGTAAAATTATTAACTGATAGAAATGCTGCGTTTACTTCCTCTCGATTTAAAAAATTCCTAAGAAATTATAATGTTAAACATCTTTTAACCACAGCACATCACCCACAAACAAATGGTAAAGTTGAACGTGTTAATCAATCATTAGTAACTAGGCTTAAATGTAAAGTTAATTCCACTTCCACTAAAGTTCCTTGGACTAAATTATTAGAAAGTGTTACTAATGAGTATAACTTAACTCCCCATTCAATAACCAAATATCCACCTGCCTATTTGTTGCTTGGTACATTACCTTATGACTCCCCTATTGGTCAAAATAGTTATTATGAACCTGTTAACGAAGCTCGTAATTTGGCTTTACAAAGAACAATAGATTACCATAACAAAAACAAAATAAGATATGATGCACGTTTTGTTGATAAGAAATTTAACCCAGGTGATCTTGTTGTTTATGAAGAATTCCATTATCCCAATACTAGAAAATTAACTCCTCCTTTTTCTGGCCCATATGAAGTTATTAAACAATGTTCTGAAGTAACTTATGAAATTAATAAACCAAATCCTTTAACAAAACAAGCCACACAAATTGTGCATATTTCTAAATTAAGATGTTTTCATTCACCAGATAAACTTAAATTAAGTCATGAATAATAAATTAACTACATGAAAAAAAAAAAAAAAAAAAAAGCTTGTCCTGCCTTTATAATTCTGTCCCTTTTGGTAAGAGTCAGTCCGTTAAAAAACCCTTTCCCCATGGAGGGCTGAGTCTTACAAATTTTTCTTCTTTGGTGTTTCCCAAAGAACAAAACGATGATAAATGAAATGAGACTTCCTGTTTTAAAAACAGTGTTTAACAATATTGTGTTTTGTTTTGTGCATTGTCTCTCTCTCTGGGAGAATGCATGAAACGGATCACAAAGACCTTGTCCCTTTTTTGCCCAGACTTGGTGATACTCCCAGTTGCTTAGGCAACATCATCAAGATTAACAAAAACATACTTTTGTCACTGATGTTAAACTCAATGAAATGTCACTGACATCAAACATTAGTATATTCTTATTTTTCTATTTGAAACATTTGTATTTTTATTTATCAATGTTTTTTCATGCCATTTTAGTTGAATATACAATTGAATATTTACATTAAATTATTTTTCATATAAATAAGTCAATAGTTCAATTACTATTGAAAGAACTTTGATTTGAAGAACTTTTCATCATGTGAATAGAACTTTTTTCTACAGTCAACTAGCTAGCATTTATTGCAGTACTCCAGGGAACATATTTAATTTAAAATTTTTGTGTACATATTGAAATAATTTTTATATTTAAATGAATATTTTCTATGTTTTTGTAAATATCCTTGCATTTATATTTTTACTTGTACTCACTGAAGTACCTTTGAAAAATGTGTAAATCTTATTGTACTTTTGTTGTTGATATTTTTAAAGTCAAGCCCATGACCAGCAATTAAAACAATTTATCAAAATTTTAATAATATTTTAAAGGTAACTTGTCCAACTTCGCAGGTTTTGCGATAGCAAGGGCCCTGCTGTCGTACGACTCTTGCGGAGGGGGGAAATTGTGATAATTTAATTTTTTAACTTTCCTAAATAATCTTAGCGATACCTCATTTTAAATACTTCTACTTTCAACATAATTAACGCACTACAACTTCCTTTCAAATCACGAGTTTCAAGGGGAATTCCCTCTTCTGAGTACTTAAGCGTTCTGCGCATTCTTTTCTGCCCTTTTTCACGCCGAGATGTAAGCTTTCAACACCAACGCGCCGCTCGGCGCAAACTTCTAAAGTCTGGTCATGGAGCTACGTAAAAACTAAGTGCTTTACCTATGAATAATAACGTCTGATGCCTAAATAAAAAGAAGATCTAAACAAAATTCGTCTCTTCCTTGATGAAAATGGACTGCCTTTCACTTTTTTAAAGCCAGATCTTACATATATATATTCAAATTGGATAACGAAGACCAAAAATAAAAAGCATAAATATGTTATTTTACATTACATTTTTATCACCAATAAAGTTTTCTTGGGAGGGGGACCTCAAAATAATTTTGAGCCTGGGGCCCCATATCGTCAAAATCCGCCACTGACTGAGAGACGTTACACGTGGTGCAACTTTGTGATGAATAACTTGCGAGGGAACGTTAACGGGACAACGGTATTTGGAGTTTCTGCAGGATGTTAATAACCTTGTTGAGAATCTACCGTTGCACCAACTCCGAAATGTATGGTTCCAACATGACGGCTCCCCTCTGAATAGGATTTCAAACGTTAAGCAGTAGTAATGGAGACATTCCAGAATGAAGTCATCGGATATAGTGGTTTCGTAGAGTGGCCCCCACGCTCATCTGACTTGATCCCATTGGACTTTTTCTTATGGAGACATGTAAAAGGGCAGGTATATGCGACTCCTCCGCCAACATTGCAGGATCTTCGACGATGCATTATTACTGATGCTTGTGCCTCCGCAACACCTGCCATGTTGCACAAGGTGCAGCGAGAAATCCAGTCCAGAGTGCAAATGTGTACAGTGGCTAACGGAGAGCATTTTGAGCAATATAAACAAATAATCCAGAAGACAGGGACGTGTCTCAGTTTCTTTCTTCCACTCTTTATGATATGACAGTTTTCGAAATCATGACCAAACAAATGCTCATTTTTTTTAAAATTCTGTTTTGAGTATTAATGTGCGCAATGTATCTTTTCGTACTAAATCGAGAATGTTCTACAACTTTCTAATATACTTTTTTCTCGTATCATTCACCGTTTACGAGATAGGACTGCTAATTCCAGAATTTGCCGATAGATGGCGTTGTAACGTGTCTCATCGAGTAGCGCATAGCCTTTTTAATATACCTAGACACCAACTTTATGCCTAAGCTGTCACCGTTTAGAAGTTAAGGGGGTGTAACGGATATAAGTGGGAACCCTGTATATATAACACACTTTTAGATTAGGAATAGATTTTAATAACTTACTAATTTTAATTTATAATATTTGTAATAAATAAAATTAAAAAATATATGCAAGATGGCATGCTAGGTGTGATAGGGTCCCCTTTATTCATGGCACCACTATTTTTAGACCCAGACTATCACTGGGATTATCGAATGCAGAAAAATGCTTGGCTGTTCGTTTTTGTTTCCAGTGTCTGAACATATCCAAGGAAACACCTTTTAGATACAGAAATCAAAGGCCGCACTGTACAGACCCCTCTACTTTATCTTCGAAACAAGGGCGGATCTAGGAATCCGTTATGGGGGGATACTTAATTAAGAATTGCTTAATTAAAGTAATTATTAATTTCATAATTAATTAAATTTTTATTAATTAATTTTTAATGATTAAATTTTATGAATGAAATTTTTATTGATTAAATTATATTAAGTAAAATTATTTAATTGCTTAAATTATAATTAATTGAATTTTATCTGATTAAATTTTAGTTAGTTAAATTTAATTTATTAAATTTTACAAGGGAGGGTCTAGGAATCCTTGATGGATACTGTGGAAAAACTAATTTTCGAATTTTTAACTTTAAAAAAAACTAGCTGCCTAATATTAATAGCTTGTGGCTATGCTTGCAACTTGGCGGAATAAGCTGGAGAATTCGTTGAGGGGGTTCTTCCAAAGTTTTATTTTGAGAGATATCTCGAAAACGAAGGGTGGCGACCATTGATGACATATCTAGAGGCCTTAGGCTTTCATAAGAAATAAAAAAAAATCCCTTTTCGGCAAGCTTGAAGGCAAAGGTAGATTCCTTTACGTTAATGTTCCAAAAGTAATGAAAGCTTACATATTGACCAATACAGACATAGCCAATGACTTTATTGTTTCTACACATTGCAATATTTACGCTATGGTTCTGTTTTCATGACATTTAATTTTTTTTTTACTAAATCAAGGTTTATCATTCCATTTTTCATTCCAAAAAGTTATGATAGATTTTTCGGTCAGTACATTGGTTAATTTTTAAAAAATCTCAACACATAATCATTCAACAGGTAGGAGTCATAAAGAAATAAACAACTCAGCATTGCAAATATCTCCTAGATAACATTAAGCTAGCCTGTCTGAAACAGTAGCAAGAAATTGACACTTGACACGGATGAAGAACTACTCTAGATTTAAAAATCAGTTTATTTAATCTAGGTTATCATATAATTGTACGAACGTTGCTTTGTCATATGCTAAAATCACATGACATGAAACTTTTAAATATTATTAGAATGGGCTCATTTAGAGAACCCCCTGGTTACAGAGATAATAGTCACTAAATTCTTAACACAGAAGAAAATAAAAATTATTAAACATTGTGAGTTCCAAATTTAATACGTGTGTTTAAAGCATAGGATATTGTTCGCCCCAATTAATGTTTGGAGTTTGGCTCCCTTTCTAATTTATAGCAACCCTTTGCCGCAGCCATCCTGCATCTCTGTCAGAGTTAGAAGTTGTTTGGTTTTCATGTCTGCTCGTGGTATGAGCATCGGAGCTCGCCTATGTATTTTACATCATGTTTTTTATTAGATATTGAAACGCATATATACTCTACCACAAGAGTAACCCATTGGATTATACATATTCAAGATTGTTTTAGTATTTCACAACGCATTCACTTCACGTGTGACATCGCAGTTACCATGTTCAATTTTATTACTATTGTTCGCAACTGGCTCTTGCATGAGCATATTCAACTTATGCCAACAGGCAGAAGCCATTGAATTTATATCTGTATATATTGGAATAACCTGTATATATGTAAATAAATCATATATTATAAATAATCAATACAGTCCGCTCAATTCGACGAATAAAACGCAAACAGATATCAATGCAGCCATTTTAACCAGTAAATTTAAATCTCCATCAACAGTTAAAAGCAAATACTCAGGCAGAAAACCCCAAAACAATTTTAAAGTTAATTAGATGTTTTTCTATATAAAAAAGGATAAAGAGAACTGTTATATATCTTTTATGGCTATTTTATATTAAATTTATTAAACAAATCTTGGTGCAGCCATGCTTAGTTAAATATCAAATTAAAGTAATCTGGCAAATTAACTGTTTGATGAATTAAAATTAACTATTTACTTAAATAAAATTAAATATTTATTTAATTTTGACGATATCTTCACTAAAACCTTTTTTATGGCTCATAGTATATGCCAGCAATCTTAATTGTGTAATTATCTAATAATTATTTTAATTTAAATAAAAATTATTGTATCTATGTATGTATGCTTCACATCTCCTCCTAAACAACTGGACTGATTTCAACCAGAGTTAGCACACTTTTTATTTAAGACTTGCTGTAACCCGCGACTTTGTGCGCGAAGAATTTGGATTAATATTTTTTTAATTCACGAATGTAAATGTTTCGTTACATGTTGAAACGGGAAATTAAAAGTTTTGACAGTTGATAATACATAATTGGACGACTAACAGGAGTGTCTGCTGATATAGTTAGGTAATTTGTTTATCTATGCTAACACACTTTCGTATACGACGTTTTTTGTTTTCCGTTTTTTGCATGGATGTAGAGTTTTTGTGTGCTGGACACACGTGAACATTCCACATATAGTTGCCCATGCGAAAAATATGGTTTTTCCAAACGTACACCTGCTCCTTTGAGTGTCTGGCCCTGAGCCTGGAATATGCTAATTTTAAAGGGTTAAAGTTACCTTTTGAACTGGGATGGTAAATTCTTCGGTATTATCGGAATGCGTGGAATTAAAAAACTCTCTCCTCTCGCTATGCCAGTCATAAAACAGTAGCTGGCACGACGTTTTCACCTAGGTATGTAATTTGTAACCGTGCGCCATTGCGCGGTCTCGGTACATCCAGGTTACGTATCAATAGTTCAGGCACACCGACGTTTAATCTCAGCTTGTCGGAAGGTACCCCTGACATTTCTAAGGAGTTTAAGAACTCTACAGGATATGATTTTACTTGTTATTGCCTATTACAGTATCTACAGATGAATATTCTGTAATACCTCACTGTGAAAATTAAACAAAACATCGAGAGATTAATTCACTAACGTCATTGGATCACTCTGTAACCGTATTAAAAGCTGTAAATCCTACGACAACTGGAAAACAGAAGTGTAAAGTCTTCTTTATTGTTTATGGTCAAACAAAGCAATATTTTCTTATATTATCTTTAACACTGGCAAAAGCCCGCGCGCGAAACAGTAATTTGGCTTGAATTTATTTCTATAAGAATAAAAAGTATTGTTAGAAATTGCGTTAAAAATATTTTTTAAGCTTTTATAACAATCTAACAATCAAAGAAAACACTTCATCGCAAAGGAATTATCATCTTTAGAAAGATAATTTTCTGCTCTTTAATTTGGCATAAAAATAATTGTTGTCTAATAAATGTTTCAGAAGCTATTGGCAAAAAACGTCTAAGCATTAGGCTTAAAAGAGGCTAATTTTCGTTATTTAATTAAATACCTTAAGAACTAATTAACTCTGAAAGTTAAAAATAGCACCTTTGACCTAGAAATATGCTCTAGAATGTCGTGTGTAAATTTCATGTCGCTACCGTTCACCGTTTAGGAGGAGTTCTTGTGACCGACAGACAGACAAATACATACATTTTCTGCTTTATATTATAGATATTTATCAAAATAAGCAAATTTTTTTTAAATAAAGGTAAATTAGTTGAAAGTCTAACCGTTGTCTAGCAACGGAGTAGTTATAAATTTGCGTTATTTCAAAATCGTCTGAAAAAAATAAATTAAAAGTTATTAAACTTTAAAAAATTAATAAAAATTGAAGGAAAAATGTCACAGAAATAAAATTGGTATCACTGAAAAGGTAAAATTTTGGACTTTAAGATGGTATAAAAATAATTTTTATCGGAGAATTTGTTCCGAAGTTACAGCTGAAAGAAGGATTACGTGATAGTTGATTTTAAAAATAATTTATTCCACATGTTTTCGCATTCCTGAAGGATCACGTGACAGTTGATTGAAAAATAAAATAATCTTCATCGAGAATCGCTGAGTCAATGGGCTTTGTTAATTATTTAATTGTTGTCTGAGCTTTTAAAAATTAATAACAATCGAAGGGAAAATGTTACAGAAATAAAATTGGTATCATTGAAAAGGTAAAAATTTGAACTTTAAGATGGTATAAAAATATGTTTTGTCAGACAATTTGCTCCGAAGTTACGGCGGAAAAACGGTTTCGGTTAATTTCTAATTAACTGCCTGTTTAATTAACTTTTGGACTTAGAAAAGTTCATAAGTGTCTTTCCCTTGTCTTAAATAATAAGTGTACAAAATTTGGTTGAAAACCGTCCTTTGGTTTAGGAGGAGATGTGGAACATACCCACATACATACCCACATACCCACAATGACTTTTATTTATATTAAGACAAGAGAAAGTTCCCCTTCAAATTTTCAAAGACCAAAAGTTACTTAAAATTTCAGTTAATTAAAAATTAAGCAAGTCGTTTTTCCGCGATATCTTTGGAAAACATTATCTCACGAATCTATTTTTACACCTTCAGTGACAAAAATTTCATTTCCATAAAATTTTTTTCTCTCATTTTAATATTTTTTAAAATTAATTTTATACAGAATTCACAACAATATTCTTTATTGTTGAAGAACAAGCATAATTCGAATGTATATATAGTTGCCAGAATACATTCACAGAATTCTGGACGAATGCTGAAAGAAAATTTTAAAAATAGACGATTAACGATTTATATCAGGACCAACTAATGATTGATTTATTTTCATTCTTTAAATTGATGAATAATTAACTAGTTAATTTAATTGTTTCAACATATTCATTGAAACCTTTCTTTTACTTTAGTAATTGTTAACAAAATTTGAAGTAGCTATATAACAACTAATAATTTATGGAGAAAACGGCTGTTTTTAAAAATCGTTTGTTTCAATTGATATTCCCATTTTAATTAAAAACGTTTCAGATAAGAAAAAAAATTGTGTATTATAATTTTTATACAATAGTAGTTTTTACATTAGAAATATTAGATATGAAAGCATTTTAATCCGGAGCAAAGCCAGGTATATCAGCTTGTTTACCGTATAAAAAGTGGGAGTGAATGCGGCTGATGGGAGCTCATAACTTCTAAGTAATTCTTGCTGTCAAAAAACTTTCAAAATAAAAGTAGTTTGTTATGATAAGGTGATAATTCCCCTAATTGAAAGTTTCTTTCTATCTTCAATCTTAGCAGAGTAATGGGGAAATGATAAATTGGGGGGGGGGGTGAATAGCGCTTTTCATCTCATAACTTCTAAGCAATTTTAGCTGACAAAAGCTTTTAATATAAAAGTTGTTCGTTATCATAAGGTGATAATTCGCCTAATTGAATCTTTTTTTCTATCTTTAGTCGTAACACAGCTATGGGGAAATGATAAAATTGGGGAGGAGAATGAAAATGGCATTTTAGCTCATAATTTCTGAAAAATTGTAGCTATCAAAAAAGTTTCAATACAAAAGTTGTTTATTATGAAGAGGCAATAATTCGAATATTTTTAGTTATCATTCTATCTTCAATCGTAAAGGAATTATAGGAAAATGAAATTTTCAGTCCCCCACCATTTCCACCCCCCTTTAGCTGGTTTGCCCATCTACAAACTCGGCCAATATTTTCACCGACCTTGCAACATATCCCTCGCCGGTTAAAAATCTAATTAAAATTACTCTAGTTATCGTGTTCACAAAATAACATGGACAATAGCGTTATGTGTATACGTCTCTACTAATACGGAAAAGAACATTTCGCCCTCTATTCTCATAAGGATTAGAGCTGCAAGAATGAAAGCAGGTGGAAGAGACTGCAAATGACGAGAGCTTTCCAGCAAGGGGTAACATGCATAGGTTAAAACGTATTTGAAATTAGGGAGAAGGGTGGGAAAATCACTTTTCAGCTCATAACTTCTACGCATTTGTAGCTATCGAAAAAGTATAAATACAAAAATTGTTTGATTTGGTAAGGCGATAATTCGCCTAATTTGAATTTTCTTTCTATTTCAGTGGGATTTATACAGAAATGAAAATTCCACCTTTGAGCTGGATAGCCCATCCTACGAACTCGACCGAGATTTTTACTATCCTTACAACATATCCCAGGCTGGTTAAAACTAAATCAAGTACTCAGTTATCGTCACCAGAGATTAGCATGGGAAAAGCGTTATACATATATATATATATATATATAAACTTTTAACGAAGAATTGGTTTGGGTTCTAGGGGTCATGATCATTTGAAGATGAAATTTTCCGAAAGTCGTGTCATGAGAACCATTACACAATAAGTAGACTTCCTATAAGGAATCTACCCTAACAGAGTCATTCAAATTGCATATTTAGTTGAAAATGCACATACTGTGTGTTGTGACGTTTCGCTTATTTTACTCAAAAGTAAGTATGGTTGATGTTTGACACTTGGCGGTCTACGAAGGAAATTGGCGAGAGCTGCGAACACGCACTTCGAAGTAGCAAGCAACCCCAAAGCAAAACTTCGTTTTGAGATTCTCAAAGGAATGGACGATTAATCAGCTGTATGGTGAAATGTTGGTAGTGATATCTACAGTAGATTTCGTACTCAAAACGTTAAATGAGTTGTGGTACCCTCAGCGCGCATAAAATTGCGAACATCTTGAAATTTTTTTTGCAAAATGCTCAGTTGGGCATTCATAAATTTTATACGTTTCGCGGCTATAAATCCACCATTCATAATTTTTTTCAAAATAA
The DNA here is from genome assembly GCA_013235015.1 of Araneus ventricosus. Classification (NCBI taxonomy): domain Eukaryota; kingdom Metazoa; phylum Arthropoda; class Arachnida; order Araneae; family Araneidae; genus Araneus; species Araneus ventricosus. Next base: position 13,591 of record BGPR01039534.1, read on the forward strand.
CCAGGCCTTGGGCAAATACCCCAAAATATTTACCTACTTCAGATTGTTTACCCACCACACATTAAGACTACTCCCTTGGTTATCGTCAGGAATGTAGGTTTTGTATCAGGTGGACAAATCCGTCAAGGTTATTGTCTGTCTCTATAATCGCATACTTTTTTTGAACGCAATAGTCTTTAAACAGTTTGAATTTTTGACGATTACAATGCTTTCTCTTTGTATACTTCGCATGGGAGGGAAAGTAAAATTACTGCGATAAATGACATTTTGGAAGCGGCCTTCTTACCTTAATGGTAGATTTGGTAATCCTATTTTGTGTCAATCGGTTAAAAAGGCGTTCACAAAATTTCGTTTTCATATCATCTTACACCCAGCCCTGTGTCACAGTGACTTCTAATTCCACTTCCGCGTTCTGGACGACCAGCTAAAATCGTGGTATGACGTTCGCTTATTTTTCCTCCACTACGGTAGAGTTCTTGTTCGTTTTCTTGCCTTTTATTTTTTTTTTTTTTTTTTCTTTACATGTGTTAAGAATTATACGAAAGTTGGAGACCACTCCGTACGGTTTATTCCAGCACAAATTTCTAACGCCATCTAATGAAGCCCAAAATTGATCTGAATCGAAATAATATTGGCTTTAGCTATTTGCCTTCGTTTACAATATTAACTGCTTCTCTT
>BGPR01039535.1:0-14268 GCA_013235015.1 Araneus ventricosus
GATTTTTAAGTTCATTCCTGGTATCATTTTTTCCGAACAAAGATGCTCTAGATGTTTCTTTTTCAGGCGTATCTACAACTCTCGCAACGTTTTGGCAAACGAAGTTTTTGTGCGTGTAAATAACGTCTTAAAATCAGCAATTTTATATCAAGAGAACATCAATCATATAATGCTATTACGTATTTAGAATTTTTTAATGACAAAAAATTAGTAGGTGCTGATAAAAACTCGACGCTCAATTTACAAAAAAATTTTGATGGTGGTAATGGTACAATAATTAAATACAATTTGAAACCAACTGCCATTTATTATGCGATTGTGCATAATAAACAGCAGTTGATTTATGCATAACGCATAATAATAGTCGTGTGGAGAAAATAACAAGATTGTTGATGCTGATTGATTGTTACAGCCTGTTTATCGTTACAGCTGAACGATAAACAGGCCAAGAATAAACGGCGTATGTCTGTGTCACGAGTCCCTCCTCTACCATCTGCTCAAGTTTCAACCACGCAATATCGTTCCATCCAGATGTAACCTTAATTAGCCGCGATTCTGTCATGTATAAAATTCCTCTTTAAACTTGTGAAATCCACGACAAAACTTATGAGTTGTTGCAACACCTGTTCGTAGATGAGTACTTGTCCCGTACATAGGTTTCTGATTGGTTTAAAAGATTCAAAGAAGGTCGAGAAGAAATTGATGAGTGGTGACGATCCAGGTCCCGGCTGACAAAGTTCGACATTTTATTTTGACATCAGAGGGATTACGCACATTATGTGTGTACTCGAAGGTCAAATAATTAACCAACAATATTACGGAAGTGTCCTTACAACTCTAGGGAACGGGTACAGAGAAACGGACCTGATCTGTGGGAAAACAGATCATAGCTTCTTCACCGGGACGATGTCTCAACCCACAATTCAGGGTCTGGTAAGACGTTTGTGGCCAAGCACGGAATCCCCATTGTAGAACACCAATCCTATTCACCTGGTCTCGCATCGTGTGACTTCTTTTCTATTCCCCGTGGTCAAGTCAGTGTTAAAAGGAACTAGATTGTAGAGTGTAGATGCAGTGGAAGCGATTGAGCTGTGAAAGGGCTTTCAAGAAATTGCCAGAAGTACTGCTTCGAGCATAGGATAATCCGTATGGAATCGTGTATGGATCGAGGTGGAGGTACATTGAACATGATAATATTAAAATTGTAAACAATTAAAAGATTTTAAAGCACCGGCCCTTCCATTTTCTAGCCACACCTCGTATTTCAGTTTTATATTTGTAAGATGCGTATTATTATTGTGTGTAGTTTACTATGCAAAACTGAATCAGTTCCAATCCCTTGTACAACAGGGACAACTTCTAATTAGTTTTAAGGGGTAATCAAGTAATTAGTTTTGAAACAATGTATCATCTGAGTATTTTTCAGTAATACTTTTGCGAAAACAGCCATACCTCGAAATGGGTAATTTCAAGTTAGTTTCGAACTGCATAACTGCGTCCAATTGTACTTTACTTTTTGATACAAAACTTTCTAATTTTGTCAGCTTATTAAAATGAAATGGCTTACAAGGTTGAAATGTGAGTAATTCGCGAATCATGAATAGTCAACCTGAATAGTTCATAAATTATCAACATGAATAATTCATGCATCTCTCTCTCTTTGAAATTACAAAAAAAATAATGCTGAAAGTTGAATGAATTTCGGAAAATCATATTGAATATAATTGCAAATTTTATTTCCGTCGAAGTAAGGGAAGAGAAATTTCACACGTTCTGTTAAAATAACTATAAAAGATTAAAAATACTAGACGAGTAACTATTGATTTATAAGCAATTTGAAGTAGAATTAGTAGTTTTTTTCCTTATGTAATTTAGGCTAAGTCATGCAGAAAAATAGCTTAATTCATATTAAATGTAATGATTTTCGAGTTTCTCCATAATCTGAATAAATCATCTGAGTTGGATACAGATTTTATTTGGCAGTATTACTCATGCACTTTGTTTTCCTCTAGTTAATTTCGTCTTCATAATGAGAAAAGCAACAAAAAACTGTGCAGCAATAAACGAATCCTTGAACTTTTAATAAACGAATTCATGCAAGTATAATGAGCAAAACAACTGTAGGAAAAAGATTTATTTTTGTCTGGAACTAAGAACTTAACAAAAATGCCATGTCAACATCAGTTTCATATACTTTAGTTATCGAATCAACTTCCAATACTAGCTTTCACCATAATCATCGATCACCTAGAAAAAGTTCAATAGTTTGACTGCAGAAACATACGGAAAAAATTCCAATAGTACCTATTATGAAGTATTTAAGTGAAAACATCGAGTTCTTTAACTGTGACAAATTAGAGTGATTCTATAGACATTTCAATAATTTTTATTGCTTAAATTTAATCCAGATATTTTTTTTTATTATTTACGTATAATCCAACTTTTTTCCTAGATATTTGTTTATATTTCCATGCCATTATCCCTGTTCATTTTAACAAACTTGTTTCGAACATTTTGCCTGTTTTTATATGCTTTGTGTGTTTCATGACTAATATATGTTCGCCTTCCCTATACTTTTCTTTTCGATCGATGTATACCTAAGAACAACAGTAGAGATTTTCTTTCCCTTCACTGAGACAAATTTTTTGATTTTTGATTGAACTTGGATCCTCTGGAAATTCATTATATTTTACCCATGGTTAAACTGCGGCATCCAAGCCAACCCGTTGACTACGCAGACCTTCCAAACGTATTCCACCTCATACTATTATTCCACATTTACCAAAAGTAGGGGAAGAGTGCCGAATTCGGACCGCTTCCTGCAAATTTATATTGTACAGTGAAAGAGAACCGTAAATACAGCCCCCGACCTGCCAAGCACACGGGTTTTCACTGAGTGACAGTCGTGCGATAGCGACGAGTACTGAGGTCGGGTCCTAATGGCCAACACAGCCTCACGGCCCAACCCCTCCCGTAGGAGGTACGTACTATCACTGGAGGAGGGCTGCCGCCCCCCCCAATTCATGTACCCCGAGGCGGGCGAGTTCCTTCATATACAAACCTGAGCAACTCATCCACACTAAATGGTGCCCACTTCTATCGGGGGTACAGTGAAAGAAAAGTAATTTTAATGAAAAACAAGTAGTAGAACTTTTTGTAGTTTATTTATCTTCAGAATAGTGCCGCATGAGGATATGCCGTCGTTCGCAACACTTGCAAAAACTGCCAATGTGTAAGTGCCAATAGTGCGTATGCGATGGCACCTTACTATTCGCGTCACGAGAAATCTCTAACTGAAATAAAGCTATAAAACGTTAAAAATGGTTTTATTAATATATTCAATTTATTAATAATATCATATTAATATCATATATAACTATTAATAATATTCGATTAATATTATATATTACTATTAATAATATTCGATTAACATTATAAGTTAAGATTCGATTTTTCTGTTTTTCATAATGCTTTATATTTATGTTATTCGTATGATTTTCAACAAATATTGAAATGCAATTGGCATTAATTTATTCTCCTTTTGTTTCGTAATATGCTCCTTTTTGAATTTTGAAAACATTATTCTTATTTTGTTTTTTATGAGCTTTTTTCCCATACCTTAGCAAATTCGTCAAATTGGTCCGGAGTTCTTCGCATAGGTATGATAGTTTCGGTTTGCACGAAAAGGGCTAATTTAAGAATAAAATACCTTAAAAAATTGTGTCATAGGACTAATTAATGGAACTGTTTTACTAGGTTTGAACATTGGTTTCCTCACTTGAACCGCCAATTTCCTTAAGCCCAATTAAAGCGAAAGAATTTTTTGATTCTCCAATTCATACCAGCACACAATGTATGAACGTAAGTATGATATTTTATGCATTGTATCTCTTCTCTTTTCTTTGTTTCCTCACAAATGATGTCAATGATACGTATCCTTAGTTTCAACTCGTTTTGATCCAACATTTGATCACTTTAGTGTCCTTTAATTGTCTTTTCTCTGGGCTTATTACAGTTCTAATTTATGAGGACTACTATTGTTTATAACTGCTGTCTCAAGAAAAAAGTACCATTGATTTAAACGGTCCAGTTCAGGCAACTGCTTGGACAACAACAAAAAAATTTCTCCTAATCTTCTATACTATTTTAATATAATTACTATAGTAAATTGTAGCCAAAGAAATTCCCTATCTGAAGATATATAACATATTTTCCTGCCTACTTTAAAATAGTGTAAGGGTTTTTTGTCTTTTGTTAAGATAATTAATTGATGATACCTAAATCTAAAGTCTTGTTCTTTAAATGTAACCACGTAGCGCTTTCTCTTAAAAATGATTTCATACACCCCCATTTACATCATTGCAACATAATTTGCCTATTTCACCGCCCAAATATTTCATAGAATTGAAATTATGATATCGAACCAATCTGGATGTGGCGACTCTTCTCTATTTATTTCAACAATTCTGGATTTGAGATAACTTATTCCTTGCTTTCTCTAAATTAGAATATGACTGGATTTATCAGTAAAAAGTATATTACCATTCCTGTTGTCATCACATAATTTGTCATTTTAAAGGTTGCAAAATCATCCATTTCTCGACCATTTCCTGTATTGTTTTTCTTAATTCACTATATTTAAAGTGACAATGAAAACAAAATAACATCAAATACGGCTTTTCGTCCTGGCCGTAGTTTGTGTATATGGAATCTGAATTTTAATCTCCCTTCGCACAGCTTATGCCATTGTACCGCAAATGAGAATACATGTTCCGTTTCTGCGTTAGTATTAGAATTGTTTATGATTCCAAATGGAAAAAAAAACGGTTTTACATATTAAAATTATTCTTTTTTCTAGCGTTCTACTGGGAGATGAATAAAACTCTCATCCTTGAAAAGTTGTTGAACTGTACAGTCATTTTCAGCAGAAGTTTAAGCACGTTATTCACCTATTTTATGTAAGCTGTCACCAAGTCTGTCGTTTCTGCTAAAAGAGTAAAAAATGTTTACAAACTGACATGCAATTTGTGGTTCATTCTTTCAGCACTTTACGGACAATTCATGTAAATGTATTCAAACTCGTGATGTGTTTGGATAGATTTATATGAAGTTCCTTCAGCGAATTGTCCTTTGATGAATTTGGAACCAACAAATACATTTTAACTCACTTAGAAAATTCCGCTTGTCAGTCAGGTACTGAAGGGCACTTGTGTTTGGATCTTAATTCTGCTTTAAAAGTAGATATGGCCTTTTTCGGTTTCCACTTCATGGTCATTGGACCATTTTAAGCTTTCATACTCCAATAGAATTATAAAAAAACGGATAAAAATTATTTATAGAAAAAATGAAAAAACAGTTTATTTATCAAATATTATTTAAAAAATGGGTTAATTAATCATTGATTTTGTATACACTAAGTACTTGTCATATATACAGTAGATGGAATAAGTAAATTTACGTAAAAGCAATTTCGCATCTAAAATATTCCGTAGGCAATGAATAGCATAGATATCTGAATTTGATACGCTAGGAGAAAGAAAGATCACAAAGAGCAAAGGAAGCATTTTTAGCGCATGCAATCTCAGACAGATACTTGGAGCTCGGAATGTTGGATATTCCGTTTCAAGCGACTGCTACACTTTCGGACATTTCCCCATAATACCACGCGTAAACGTAGGATATATAGCAAAGCAGCAGTATTCAAAATACAGTAAAAATTACTATTGAAAGGTAAGATAATGGTTTGAACCAGTAATCAATGATTAAGAAACGCGAAGGCTTGGTCGCATGAAATCTTGATGTTTGCAGACTTTATCGAAGGTGCTTTTACAAGTACACTGAAGAGCCAGATAAACTGGTACAGGCGTGCGTTTGTAAATAACGGTTGTATGCAACCAATCATCGTAACCCGATGCTGTCAGCAACGCCTATATAAGACAATAGATGTCTGACAAATGTATTAGATCGGTTCCTGCCGCTCCAATGGCAGGTTATCACGATTTAAGTGACTTTGAACGTGGCGTTATAATCGGCGCATGAGAGATGGGACATAGCATCTCCGAAGTAGCTATGAAATCTGAATTTTCACGTACAACAATTTCACGAGTGAACCGTAAATATCGGGTATCCGGTAAAACATCAAATTTCCGCCATCGATGCGGCAGGACATAGACCTTGAAAGAACTGGACCATTGACGTCAGACGCGAATCCTTAAACGAGACAGTTGTGCAACACTTCCTCATATTGCCGCGGATTTCAATGATGGGGTATCTACAAGTGTCAGCGTGCGAACTGTTCAACGGACCGTCATTAATATGGGCTCTCAGAGCCATAGGCCCACTCGTGTACCGTTGCTGACTGCACGGCACAAAGCTTTACTCCTCTCCTGAGTCCGACAACACTACCATTGGACTGTTGATGACTGGAAACACGTTGCCTGGTCTGACGAGTTTCGTTTCCAATTGTATCGGACGGATGCACGTGTGCGAGTATGGAGACGACATCATTAATCCGTAGACCCTGTTTGTCAACAAGGGACTGTTCAATCTGGTGGAGCCTCTGTGATGGTATGGGACGTGTGCAGTTGGCGTGATATGGGGCCCCTGATACGTCTAGAGACGACTCTGACAGGTACTTAAGTATCCTGCCCGATCACCTACACTCATTCATGTCCATTGAGCATTCCGACGGATTGGGACAATTCCAGCAGGACACGCGTCGAGAGTTGCCAAGTGGCTCCAGGAACACTCTTCTGACTTTAGAAACTTCCATTGGCCACCTAAATCCCCAGAGATGAACATTATTGAAGATATCCGGGATGCCTTGCTACATGCTGTTGATAATAGATCTCCGCCACCTCACACTCCAATGGATTTGTGGACTGTCCTGAAGGATGAATGGTGTGAATTGCCTCCAAGATACTTTCAGACATTAGTCGAGTCCATGCCACATCGTGTTGAGGCGCTTCTGTGTGTGCGTGGGGGCCCTACACGATATTAGGCAGGTGTACCAGTTTTTCTGGCTCCTCAGTGTATATTCAAGAAGACTATACGCCGAAGCACGGTAAAAGCTAAACAGCCCTTCCAGCATTCCCATTTCTCTCTGAGAAAAAGAATATGCAAATATTTAAGCTTAACATTTTCCCTATCTCATCACTGCTGGAATGTTGCCGATTTAAAACATGTTATCTGGTCACATGAAGTTTCAACTTTAATCAATCAAGTTTTCAACTTTACATTTTGACGGAAAAGTGCCACTTAGGAGAAAATCTCATGAAGTACAAGATTCTTCCTGTCAAGCTGGAATTCTGAAGTAGTGTAATAAATCCCCACTTTTTGCGGAAAAAAATAAATTTTTATTTCATTTTAGCTCTAAAACTAGGAATTACAAAATAATATTGTCCGGGAAATCTAATTTTTCAACTAAGTTTTTAAATTTTGTTGTCTACCTCCTGTACTCCAGGATACTTTTAGGTGTCGATAAATGTGTCACCCCCCCCACTTTTGCCCCCATTCGCCACCACTGGGTGTAATAGTCTGATAACTTACTTTAGCATCTTTATTTAGGCATCCACTGAATCTTTAGAATCTTTATTTAGGAATCCACTGAATCTTTAGCATCTTTATTTAGGCACCCACCTTTATAATCGTCGGAGACATTGCTATTTAAGTAATGTACTAGCCGACCATTTACACCTTTGTATTGGCTCATTCTTTTATGCATGACGGTGCTATCTTCCTCCATCATTATACTCCGCTCCATCGTTCACATTCGGCAACAGATCGATTAGAAAAGTATTCCAGTTACTTTGAAACATTGGCTTGGCTTCAGAGATAAACATATCTTTATCAACTAATTTGTCGAACAAACTGGAAAGGTGCATTCGAGCTTTTAACCCACGGTTTATGTGGAGTTTACGGTACACTTACTTTGTTCCTCTAAGGATAGCGAACTCTTTGCCGACAAGAACGGCGATGAGAGAACATTTGTTTTGGATGCGTCTAGATGTTTTTAACGAGTGACAAGCGCGCATGCGCACAAATTGATCTTTTCATCAGTGTTTTGCTTATCAGGCTAAATTGCTCCACGTTTCGATTGGACCGACTAGTTCAACTCTTCGACGTGATTGGTCGATAAATTCGAATTTGAATAAAACTTCGTTTGGAGTTCTTCGGATTGAATATTGGTTCAGTACCGTGTATGTTATTCTGTGTGTTTCGTTTCTCAATGAATAAACGAAGCTACGAGTATTCCGCTATGCTGAAAGCAATGTCGCTGATATTTTTTAAGTTAAAAGATTTGCCCGGTACACGCTTGAAATACCGCAGGCATTGCGTGATCACTCTCTCGTTTTCAGGTGACGCATGCGCAAGAGAGCAATAAAAATCGCACTGCACATACAAAACAGTATTTGGCGACGGCAAATGAAATTGAGCCAAGAAAAATTGGCAAGAAACAGGTATGTGCCGTAAACTCCATATTTACTTAACCCACTAACTCATTCGTTGTAAGATTTGAAAGTGACCCCCTCTGGGCGGTTGAAAGAAAACACAATCCCTCTCCTACTTCATCCAACATCTCAATGAATCACTTCCAGGGCGTATAGCTGTTATTATTCAACCAAAACGTGCAATACAAGATATTAGCTGAGAATGTGTAATAAATTATCCTTTCAGAGTTATTCGAAAGTCCATGGTTGAGTTTACCAGTACAATTTGAAAAAAAATATGTTTTGTAATATGGCTTCAATTTCTTCATTAGATACTGCATATTTCCGATTTAGCGTTGCGTCCCTTAAATTTTAATTTTATTAAAGGACAAACAATAAAGAACCATAGTCGGCTGATGAGTATAAAAAAATACAAAATAATTCGAGTTTGCAATGTATATATACATTTAGTTTGTGTAGAGAAAATGAACGAAAGAATTTTTGAATAGTATTATATTGAGATTATTTTGAAAACTTTGGACCAATAAACATGTCAGTATGTTCATGTCTGTCAGTAGTCGAGATCAATATATGTATGGATAGAAAATCGGGTGCAAATATATTTGATGGCTAGAATGAATATTTAATTGGTGTAGCAGAAAAGAAAGGAACATTATTTTTTTATAATAGGCAATTCAGGATCATGTATACTTTTGTCCTGAAGAATTATATTATTTTTAAATCGCATTTAAGTTAATTAAGCTATTAATTTCAGTCAGATAAATTGACAAAAAAAGAAACTCATTATAATTTTAATGTAGAAGTATTTGCTTTTAAAATGTCACCAGATAATTTACAAAATTTAATATTTATAAATTTTAATCTCATTTTTTAAAGGATTCTGCATAAAATTAAATTTTTCAATTATTAACAGCATTTCGACATAATTTCACGCCTAATGAGGGTCTTTCTTAATTTTAAATTCATCATCAACTTTTCAAAAATTTCCAAAATTTTACATTCAACTATTAATAAAAAATTTCAATTAAGAAAAATTATGAATATTTTTTTAAGATGATTCATTAGAAATTATCCCATTTATTGGGTTTATAAAAATGTCTTCATTTTAATGAAGATGTCACCACTAATCAAGTGAACGAAATAAATTTCGACAGCAACGGCTGTTCCACTTTGGGGAGGAGAAAAAAAAACAGGTTTTTTTTTGTAAAGCTGCCAAAAATAATCTTCCCTGCTACTAAATGAACTAAACACCTTCTTCAACGCTCTAATCTATTTCCTTCTAAGCACTGATTTTCCTCCTTTATTTTTGAATGAAGTTAAACTGTTAACTAACTACCTTACTAATCATACTAAAACAGATAGGTTACTTCACATCCTGTAGAATGCATCCCCACAGACATTCCGCGGCAAAATGATGTCAAGATCGATTGAATCAGTTCCTTTGAGAAGAAAAGAAATAAACTTCAATCAGCGAAACTACAAAGGAAACCGAATATAATTTATTTCCTTTCTCTACTTTTAAAAGTCCCGATCTGATATTTTTTGTGTTTATGGCCACAGATAAGGCTCTTTTTCAAGTGAAGAGTGATTTGATAAGATCGTTTCTTCTCCATTCCAGGCAGGGTGTTTCGCTGGATGAAGAATTCGGCGGTCAAGGAAATTCTGGACATTAAGCGCATTCTCTGTATCTAATAGCTCAATGGAAAGGATATTAAGTAAGTGATTTTTTATTAAATAATTTTATTTAACTTGGCTTGTTTCCTGTTTGTAAAGATGAAAATTTGAACTTTATTTTTCCTTCACTTCCTGATGTGCTAGAGTTTTAAAATTTTGTACACTCATATAATTTCAATGACAATTAATTTTTCAATACTTTCAGAAGTTAATTATAAGTTAGTCGATTAATTTAATTAAATTTTGGTTTCATACCAGTGACGACACCTGATAGTGAATTTGAGAAAAAAAAAATGACATGAGATTCTATAATAGTTATAATAATGAATTATAAATTAAAGACTACGAAGTAGAAATAATTAAAATAAAAAAATCTGCTTTTTAGTACACTAATAGTATGTTTTTAAAAACTGTTTTTATTAACTCTTAATGCCCGATTATTTTAAAAACTAATTAAAAAAATATTTGACTTCCATTTCTTGAATTTCATGGAAAAAATATTTTTACAAATCCTGTTTTATTCTAATTATGATTTATAACTAAAAAACAGTTTGTTTTTCAACAAACAACAATACAGGGCTTTAGTTGAGAAAAAAATCTCCTTGATAAAATTCTATAATATTAAACACAGAGGAATTTTGAGAACTAATAATATGGACAAGGAATTTCCTTCAATATTTTAGAATAAAATATGGTATTCTCAATCGTACAAACAAAGCAAAAAAGATGCAACCTAATATGAAAAACATCAATTTATTTGTATTTTTTTCATCAGCACGCAGGTTGGCATCTGTATGCTGTAAATTGATTTAATAACATTTCCAGTATGTATTCTATTGGCAACAACAGGTATTAGAGATTCAGTATTATTGTCAAGATTTTAAAGGACAAAATTGTGTATGGTGCTTAAGATGGGTATTTCACTACGTAATTTTCTTCCATCTTCCACAAGCGGTTTTGATGGCTCGATTTCTTCCCCGATGTTATCCTTGAGTGTAGGGGTGGACGCCCCTTCTTTACGACCTGACAACCCCCCAAGAAGCGATGACTGTTGCCACGTTTAATTGTCTTTGTGGGGGGGGGGGGCATTTGCATTTTCGCTGTTCTTTCATTTCCGCGTTAATGCGTTTGTCAAATTTTTTTAGAGTTTAATGTTTAAAACTTTTAACATTAGTTAAATTAAAATTTAATTAAAAAATTTAATTAATTTAATTAAATTAATCAAAAAATTTAATTAATTTAATTAAATTAATTAAAAAATTTTGTTTTTGTAATATCTTTAAGATTTGCTGATAACAGCTTTTTTTTCTTTGTGTGTCTGTTGTTCATTTTGTGTCTGGAGTCTGCAACTGGAGTTTTCTCCGTAGAGTGCTTTTCTTATTAATAAATAATAAAAATAGTAATGCAACAGTAGTGGTAATGTTCATATGTGAATATAGTAAATAACTGTATCAGGATTGTTATATATGAAGATGAAATGAAATTCACTTATGGAAATGAATTCTAGATCATCGAATTTTCAAATTAGCATCCAGTATACATAGATTCAAAAATCTTTTTCTTCTCCATTCTTCTTTGTTTTGTTGCATGTTTTTTTTCTTGCACTTAATGCTTATCACTGTAGTACAAGTTGATCAATTGGATAAAATACCGAGAATAGTAGAGTATCTACATAAAATTATAAAGTGTAACTTTCTGTATTTTTGAGTAAAAATATTAATTCTCACAATTTTTTAACTATATGTCATATGTGTGCTTAATTATCAGAAGCGGTTAATGTTACCAATTGAAACATCGTAAAAATAATATATAATTTTTTTCATATCTTATATGACTGATAGCTTTAACTCTATCAATACGGGAACGTCCCATACGTCTCTTCAAGCAAAATACGATGGCCGTCCGAAACGTCCGAATATCACTCTGAAATTTCCACTCCCTTTTATTAAGTGTGATTGATTTCACACCTGCGCTGCGTGCTTTCTTCCTTAAAGTTGTTCACTCAGATGTGTTTGGGGAAAAGGGGAGTTTTCTTGAAATTCGGTCAGTGTGGTTTTGAGGGGAGGGAAGTGAATTCCCCTTATCTTTGATAGAGGATCTCGGGCGTTCCCGTATTTTGAGGTCCCTTTATTCCAATGGTCTTAGGAACCAGAGGGTTAAAGTTTAGAAATTGAAGATGAAATATGCAAAAAAATAATTATACCTGGATCTCAATTTTGTCTGTAATGTGTTAAATGGATTCTTTAAAGTACTTAAAAATAAGCACACGTGGTTAAAAATAAAAATGGTTAAGTTGAAATTAAAAACTAAATTCTTGCTTTTGAATAAAATGTACTCATTGTTTTACAAATATACACATAAAAATAAGTACTTGGAAAATATAATTTTTAAATAATTCATTTTTCACATATGCATCTTTATATCATTCTTTAATTAGTGTCTTAAGCGACACATTTTATAGAATAATTCCTTCGAAGATCCGTTTCTACATGCAAATGCGATTAAATAAACTGTGATTGACTTTTAGCATTTTTTAGTAGACATGATTTCATGAACAAACAAACTGAAAAAAAGCGCAACAATAATCTAACGTAAATAAATCAGAAGGTTACAATTTAATAAACATCTATCATTACCATAATTTGTAATAGCTCTAAATCAGTTTAGCAGTAATTTAGAATTTTTTTTCAAAATTAAGAAACTTTTAAATTTGTATTTATTACAATTTTTCCACTCAATGCAATTGCAAAAACATTCTTAATTCTATTTGCCTCTGTAAGAAATTAAAACAAATGTACAGCGCAAACTTTACCAATCCAGAATCAAATCAATTAAAGCCGACTCCTTTTCAGCAGACTAAGACGTATTTCTTGGCATCCGTGGCCAACATTTACGAAAATAGAGCCTTAGTCGGCAGTGACGTCACTAGCAAGTCGAACCTGATTGGTTCAGTTATTCAGCACGACGAGCTTTCGGGGTAGTTTTTCAGCAAAAGATAAAAAAAAAAAGGACCGATGAAGCTTCCCGAGCTTATAAAACCGAATCCCAGGGTCGAGAGACGTAACCGGACGCGGAAGGTGGACGAAAATTTCGCTTTGTGATACTCCCTTTAAAGGCAACATTGTGCATTTAAGGGTTAAGTTTATTTATCTTATTTGCGAATCGCAAGGTTTCCTTTCAAAAGACTTGCTTGGCTTCACTCTTGACTAAAATATGCTTATGAATCAATTAAAATTCAAAAGATATTGTATATTTAGAATTAAAATTCATTTAAGTAAATTTGAATGAGCGAAGAAATACGGGCCTTAAAAGCATTCTCCGTGCCTATTAGCTTGGTGAAAAATTTATTAAGTTAGCACTTCTTAATTTCATTTGGGAATCCAAACGTTACTTTTTGAAAGAGCTTGCTGTAAAATGTCAACTAAAATATTCTTATTATTCTTTTGTAATTCAATGGCAATAGAACAATAATTCTAACTTATCCTGCATTCAATAGGCTGACCATCTAAGTCCTTCCTTTCTCATAATTCTTTAATAGTAATCTCTCTATTCCTTGTTTCCCACACTTAACACGCTGTAGTGCACCGCACTGCCACCATCTTACTGTGATGTTTATAAGCCAATATCCGCCTCCGGACATTGGGAATTCCTTTCGTCTAGTGGTTAGGATCTTCGGTTCCGAACCAGATTCCGGATATTGGCTTATAAACGTCGCAGTAAGATGGTGGCAGTGCGGTGCACTACAGGCCCATCTTTACTACGTTGTTCAAAAACCTGTGTATTGATGTAAGCTTTTTCGTGTTGTTCGTCATCATCTTCATTCATCATTTTTCTTTCATTCACACCGTGATAGTCAAGACATTGTATATATTCCTTTATTTTGTTGCCAATTCTATGTGTAAATACCAGCTTTGTAATTTTTTCATTTGCTTTCTTCTGTTTGCTTTTTTTTTCTTTTTTTTGCAACTCAATAAAATCTACCTAACGGACCGAATCTCTATACCAAACCGGATAAGAACCACATGAGTTCTAGAGATGGCGGTGTGGTGTTAAAGTGTACATTTAGCATTAAAATTCAGTGTTAAGTTACCTTACCGTACCACTAAGTTCTCGAAGAAATTATTTAGGGAAGCTTATATCGATA
>BGPR01039536.1:0-14268 GCA_013235015.1 Araneus ventricosus
AATGGCAATTGATACAAATTTAATATAGTACCACTTTCATATCATTTTAAAAATTCTCCACATCAAATAAAATTCAATCACATATTTCAAAAAAAAAAAAAAAAAAAAAAAAAAAAAAAACTACAGAACAAATAAGAGAAGTAAACTAAACAATATTTTCTGTTTATATCATTTCAAATTTAGAATTTGAAATTGTCTCATTAAAAGCAGAAATTACGCTATTTGTCATACTTACTTTCTTACAAATATTTGTTTCTGGTATAAAATGCAATGATTTCACATCACTTTCTTTCATGACATTTGAAGTTTCTCTTGCAGAGAAATTTTTCTTATTGCCACTCGAGGAATTTAGAGATTGAATATAGTTTTGTGAATTTTCAGAATGCAGCAAGTCTGGAATGAATTCACCTGTATAATCTGAAAAGGAATGTTTAAAAATAAAAGATTACCTTTATTCTTCTCATACTGTAGAATTTAAATAATATAATACTATATGTGTACATATTATGCAACACTTATTATGGTCATCAGCATTTTATTTATTAATATAAGATTCATTATTTGTCATCTAATGGCCGATTGGTTTGATTACTGCAATCCTTTTTTTTTTCTGTTTATGAAATGTAGTAGTTTAATGTAAAGCTTTCTATTTTTTTTCAAACTACTTTCATGAAAATAATCTCTTTACATTTAACTTTGATTTATTATTTTGCTAGTAAATACCGTTAAATTTGCTTGGGATTATTCTGCTAGTTTAAAGTTACATGACATAAAGGATTATTCTGCTAGTTTAAAGATACATGACATAAAAACATTTGGTAAGTATCAACTGTCTTCATTTTATATGTCTAGAAATTGCATGTCTTATTTTTTTATTCATAAATAAACAATCCTCAAAATGCAAGCAATCATGAATTTATAATACAGTGAAACTCCTCTATAGCAGCCAGCCTCTGTTCCCAGGAAAATTGGCTGCTATAAAGAGGTTCCTTGTTTCAAAGTAAAAAGTATGTATTTTAACAACCCTAATATATTATTTCTGATAAAACAAATTTTAAGAATAATCTTAAGTAAAAAGTACTTTGAAAATTCCTTATTAAAAAAACACCACTGTGTTTGCTTGGATCTTTGAGCTTTTTAGGATGCAACTTGTTTCGGTTTTTTTTTTTTTTTTTTTATTATTGGAAAAAATAAATTCCTTATCATTATATCGGTAGTTGTTGAGGAATGGGCAATAATATTTATTTCTTCCAAGTCTGTTGAGCAGAAAGTTTCATTTCGTCGTTTAACAAGCCAACACCACCTATCTCAATTTTTTGAAATTTTAAAGAGGAAGATTCAACTAAATGTTTTGCAACAAATAACGAATATTACTAATTTTTTTTTTTTTCTACATCTGGTTGGAACATGCGGTCTTTTGTTCATAGCACATGTTAAAAAAAAAAATTCAGAAATATTTGGTATTGGTTGCAAAAAATTCAGTTGAATCTTCCCGTTTGAAATTTCAAAAAATGGAGATAGTTGGTGTTGCTAATTAAGCGGTAATTTGCTGATGATCACAACCCATATCAGCAGCTTCTTTAACAGAGTCTGCTCAGAGGGGTTTCATTGACCTTTAATACAGGTTATTTTAACAGTATATCTATAGGCCAAAATTTCAGTACTTTAGAAAGTTACCTTCAAGAGGGGTGACTGTTAAGCAAAATGTTGCCTCTTAGAGAAGTTTTACTGTATATGTATCTCTCATCATGACAGATATATCATTGATTACAGGAAAAAACTAAACCAAATTGAACAATAAGTCAACTTCATATTTTTGATTATTTCACCATAATATAAACTGATAAATGTCTGTGACATCATTCCTGCAATCCTAAGAAAAAGAAATAAACTAGACTCTTTAAATACATATTCCATAAGGTATATGATATAAAATAATTTATCAATTATACATGAACTAATTACCTGCAACAACTTGTTCTTCCTTAACAAAACATTCTTTCTTCATTTCATGATTATGATAAGCTACCAAACTGTTTCCCTGAGGCTGAAAATATACATATGTATGGGTTTTTTTAGCAAAACTATTTAACACTGTCATAAATAACAGTTTTGATATAAGACATACATAATATGAACGCTCTTACATGTAAAGCTGTTTGATAAAGACTTTATACAACAAATTGCACACAAAATTCCTGTTATTAGGCTTATACATTTATTTAACAGCAGAAACATTTAATATAAATACCATTTAGTATACAGTCTTTTCTGCGATAATTTTGAACTGAAAAATTTTTAAAACAGCTTTGCTTCAAAGTATAAAGATGACATATGACTTTAATAGGCTATTATAATTATGATGTCATTCCAAAATGCTTTGGACACAATGTGTTTCCACAAAAGTAAAGCTACAGTGGTGTAGTGTTTAAACTATTCAAATTCAGTGATGTAAATGAAGGGTTCAAACCAAAACACAGAAAGCATTGATATTTTGTACATGATTTTACCTTTTGATTTATTAAAGAATTAGCCTACAAAAACAGGCATTTTGCATTAAAATAGAGCCAAAGAGATTAGTTTTTTATCCTGATTTTTCAAAAATTCTTCATTTGCTTTTTTATCAAGCAAATGAAGTTTTTTTTATAAATCATAATATTTTTGTCATATTATTTTAACACATTGCTGACCGGTCACAAGTTAACTCGTGTTTTCATGCCCAAACATTGTTGACCAGTCATGTTTTGATGCCCACAAGTTGTTGACTGATCACAAGTTAATTTGTTTTACTTCCACACTCAATTATGATATAATAGATAGTGACATGAGATAGCCTCTATGTGAAATTGCTGGTAAACAATGTGTTAAAGGCACCTGAAATTTAATTTTCAGAAAAATTGTATTAAAAAAGTAACAAATATTTTATTTTATTTATTTTTGTTGTAAGCATAATTATTTCACCCATACAAATATCACCAACATATTATATTTTGTAGTTGAATCTTTATGATGCCAGTCAGTTATAGATTCACATGTTTTATATGAAACAAATAATGCAGTGCAACTATTAAACACACTTCAAAAATTAGTTAAGACACCACTTTAAAAAAAACTTAACTGTTTGGTTATTTTTGCTTATATAAATACAATATTTTTAAATTAGTATCCAAAAATATTTTTATACAAACAGCGTTGATATTTTTTAGAAACGAAAATAAATGCCAAGAAGACTTGGGAATTCCTACAAGCAATAAAAATAAAGTAATAAGACAAGTTTTTTGTCCCAATTTAACAAAGAATGTTAGTGACTCTTGAAATGAAACACCAACAACTATTTAAGTCAAATTTTGAATCAAGAAATTATTTGTAGAATTTTGAATTTCTGAAAGCTACAGGTGCTGCAGTTTCAAAGTCATTATTTGGAAATGTAAAAGCATGCAGATTTCTAAGAACCAATTTAAATATTTTTAAATAACTGAATTCTGTACTCACTTCAGTCAAAAGATCTGCATTCCAGATGCTATCCCAATTTAAAACCAGATCTTCAGGGTTCTGTTTCACTTCTACTAGAAAGAAAAGCCTTTACATTATAATACTCGAGAATATTAACATACAGAAATCTTAAAAACAAAAGAGCAATACTTCATGATAAAATTAACAGATACAAACTTTGAGAAGTGTTTTCATTTCCATCATTTTCTTTCTCACTTTTGGCAGCAATGTAAGTTCCAGATATATTTTGTCCATCACCTGTAAGAAAATGTATCATATAATCTGATTTGTTTAAATCATAAGATCCAGATTACACTTTTAATAAATGCATTGACCAAAACTTATTTTGCAATTCAAAAATATTTCTCATTAGTTTCATTAATTGTTATAAAATTAAAGCATGCGGTACAGCTTTAAGATATAAGTTCAAGGTTTAATGTAAATAGCTGCAGTTCCTCTCATAGGTATTAGAACATTTTTTTAACCTTTTTTTTATATATACTTCTCTTTAGCACAATCAGAAAAAATGCTACATTGATTTTTTTTAAGTTGAATTTTGGAACATTTAGTTTTGAAAAAAAATTAACTATATAGATAAAAATAGATGCTTGTTTTTGGACATATAATTTTTTTATAACAACTACACAACTCTTCTTTACTGCATATTGTCACTAAACATCTCGCAATTATTTAGATAAAAAATTATTAGGCAAAATTTTTTTAAATTTTAGACAAAATGATAAAAAATTAAGGAATTTGTGAAATGCATTGTTCCAAATTAAATGTTTAGAATTCCTAATTTTAGTTTCTTTGAAAACATAAGATACATTATATGTTAATTCTTTCGTTTAAGAAACTTATTTTGACACTGAAATTAAAGAAAGTAAATACAATAATTTCAAAGTTCATTAATACAATAATTTCAATGGTTAAATATTTCTTCTTGTTTTAAGGCAGTTATTTGATTTATGAACAAAAAATTAATTAAGCATAACTACATTTTAATAGATAGCAAGAGATGCAAATATGTTTCAAAAATAAGAATGAAGGTACATTCTTTTTCTTTCATGAGAAGCTGATTCATTCTTTTTAAAGCATATATCTTGTTCTCCTCTGTACACGATTGTTTGGAAAATAATTCAAGACCAAAAATAGAATAATTGTTGAAATCTGCATAAACTCTGTACTATTATGTGAAAACTATTATAAATCTTTAAACTCAGTATTTTTATGTGAAAAAAAATAATTTATTACTAAACATAAAAACAAAAATTTTCAAAATTTCACTTCAGATCCTGACATTAATTTATAAAGATATATTTTTAGCTCATTTAATATATAATTAGCTAATCTCACTTTTCGTGTGAGATATTATTTATAAGAAATTTTAGGAAGCTTTATTTAAATTTAAACAAATTAAAAAGAGTTAACAAAATATTCAGACTAAAAAACATGTTACAAACTTTGACCTGAAAATTACAAACTTTCAGAAGTGCCAAAAATAAATTTGGTGGTAATTAAAGATAAATACATTTGCACCAATAAATTTCTAACAATATATATGGTAGACGCTCCAATTTTGGCCACATTGGATCTGTTTTTCCAATAATTAACCAGTAATTTCAAATTAACTAATAACAAGCATTCCAATACTTTAAACAGTCCTTATTTTACTATTTTCAATCCGATTGGTTCATTTTTCTCAAACATGTGACTTACAAAAAAATTACATGCATGATCATGTATTGTATACTCGCAACTGTTCAGGAACAAGCATTTGCAGTTTTTCATCATGAAGTTCTCAGAATCAAATGATTAATCTAAAACTGATTACCCTTAAGGTTTATGGGATAAGCTTCCTTTTTATTCTGATTTCATATCAAAATTAATTATTTTTAAGAATAAATGGGTGGTGGCCAAAACTGGTATTTTAAATTTACTATGTATATGTGCCAGTTTTGGCCACATAACTTCATTATTGTGTTTTTAGCCATTACATAAATGTAAGAATGTCTGGATGAAAATAAAAGCAACTGCTTTAGTTTTATTTCTAAAATTAAAAGTAACTGATATAGCTTTGTTTCTGAAATAAAAGTAACTGATTTAGTTTTGTTTGTTTTCATTTTACATAGTAATGGCTCCAATTAAAAATAAGAAGTCAGGTAGGCATTTCCATAAAACAATTTTGCTACTCACCATCTAAAGTTGGTAATGCAGTTAAAGCCATTCAAAATGGAATGTCAAAAACATCTCCATTTTGAATGTTTACCTCATATTTATGTTAGAAAATTTCAACTTGAGGAACCTGACTCGAGTGATGAGGAATATTCTTTTATAAGCATGGATTGCTCTAATTTTAAAAATAACTCTGATGAATTTGATTAATGTTGTAATTAAAAATTATAAAAATACATATTTGTGGATATTGTTAGTGAGTATAATAATGCAAATTCTTGATTTGTAAGATTTTAAAAAAAATCTATGCTTTTGCAATTTGAGTTTATTCCTCTCCCCATTTTTTGTTTCATATTTTATCAAAAAAAATTATGTGAGTATATATAGTTTGTATTTTATCAACCAAATTAAATTATAGTTTGTATTTTACCAACCAAATTAAATTATTGTTTTCTGCATTCCTGTTTCTTTTTAAACTGAAATCTGCAGCTAAAATCATCTTAGGTAAATTTTATTACATATCTTTATAAATTCATAAAAAAATTGCATTTAAAATAAAAGAAAATAATGTACTAAAATGTATATTGCATGAAAATGATTTATTTTTACTTAAAATTCATTAAAATATCTGTTAAAAATATAATATTAGTGTGGCCAAAACTGGTGCAAATGGGGTTTATTTAAAAATTCATAACTCTAAATCTAAAATATTCTTCAGAAAAATTTTATAACTAGCAGAAAGCCAATAAAATGTGCCAAAGAATAGGATAAGTATGATTTCATATGCTTTAAACAGTCACCCACTGTGAAATTTCCATTTCAAATTTTCTCCTAAGGTGGCCATAACTGGAGCATCTACCCTATATAAAATTAAGAAATAAGAAATTTCATACTTGAATATGAACCTCTTTTTTATCATTTTATTGAAGAATTGGTTTTTAATCTACATGAAATATTTCTTGCTTTTCTAACCCAAACTATGACTTTGAAGATGCTGATATAAGAAATAAATACTTGCCAATACAATATATCTTAGTATATTTATCTTCACTGCATAATTCTGTGATATGTTTATGTTTTATGAACTTATAAAGTGCAGCCCTGAATCTCTGTTTGCTTTTGGTGTAATATTCTTTATCATCTGGCTTAAAATGTCCTTTCCTTTTATCCCAAGCCTAAGAGAAATTACAAAGGTGAAAGTCATATTTTTGTCATTTAATATTTTTAAAAATAGCTTTAAGTAAAACATTATCATAATTATGCATAATAAAATACCTATTATATATGAAATTACAACATTTCCTAGACATTTCTTTAAATTAAGAATTCTAAAAAATGTATACAAGATACGAATTTGCATTTATGTTTGAAATATTGAAAATTAGCAATAATTAACTCATTTTATAATTTAAGATACAATTTTCATTTATTTTTAAATTTCAAGTTAAGGCATAATATATAATTTGTATGTTAATTTACTTCTAAAATTCTCAACAGGGTAAACATCATAATTCAATCAAATCATTTCCATGACCGAAAACAAATAGAAAATCAGGTTAAAAAAACTATTGTATTTCTAACTATAAGTTTTTAAATTTAATTCTTAGCAATCTGTAATTATTAAAGAAAAATAAAACAACGAATGTTATATCTTTTAGTTTTCATATTTTTTTTGTAAGAAAACTTACTAAGAAACTAAACCTTACGGATATTTGGATCATTCTGAAAAATATCCAATCAATCAAGATTGACAGTTGAAATTATACAAAAAAAATACATTATACTGCATTATCTCTACGATTTGGTAAAGTTGTAAAGTTAAGGATTTTATTCATCAATTAATAAACCTCAGTGTTTCATTTCATTTAAAATTCGGCAGATTTTTCTATAAAATTAAGCAGAATGCTATTATGCTTGTTACAAATTAGTAAAAAGTCTTTATAATTTTACAATTTCAGTTACGCCAGTATAATGTTTTGAAAAATAAGACTACCAAAACTATCAAGATTCTTCAAGTTTTATAAATTTATCATCTTCAGTTTTTTATGAATTGATAATATCTGCAACCACACAAGATTTTACATAATGCATATTTTGCTAAAAAATAAAACAAGAAAATATAAATTATAAATATGATATAATTATGATTAATGTAATGAAACACATTATAGTAATTAAATAAGAAAGTAGGGAAACTTTTCTAAATGAAAGTTTTTAATTTAACAGGTAAATGATGGTTCAGTTCAAAGAAAAGTGCATTAATCTTAATTTATAATCATAGTTCTTTTAATAGATTATTACAAAAGTAATGAGATAAATAAGAAATTGCAACAGAAGATATAAATTGAAAATTAGATAAACTGGTACATTTGAACACTAATTTAAAATGAAAATGTAGATAATAAAGAACATTTATTCCTCAATTATAATGATCTGAAATGAAAATTATGTTAAACAAATGTTCATGTATCACTTACAGCAAACACAGCAGCATCATTTTTTGTCCAGTCAGATGCAGATTTGTGATTCCACTGCATCTGGAAAACTTTGTTCTCAATATCTAACCACATAAGGCGTGAGCCAAATATTTTCTCATTTAAGCTAGGTAATAAAAATTCCGTAATAAACTTGCGTCCTCTTGAAGGCATCTAAGGGAATCAAAAATATGATTTCATACAACATAAAAAAGATCATCAAGTCAGATGCAAAAAATCATTGTATCACAAAAAGTTATTGTAACAAAAGGCATGGTATTATCTTCTTGGTTGTTAATAATAATAATAAATCATACAATTCAGAGAAAGAATATTAGATAAGAAAAAAATTAATAAATTTAATGTAGCAAAGGTACGACACTCTTATTTTCTCAGATAATAATTATTGTAATTATATATGCATGTATGTGTGATACATTAAAATCTCTCTGTAAATGCAGTCATTTAATGCTTCTACTTCTGTTTAAATCAATTTCTACCAAAAGACAGACATGACATCTAATTAACTGCTCAACGAACTGAACTGTGATTCTTGGTTATTTCTAATTGTTAAACTTGAATCTCTTGAACTCCTGGGATATTTTACCATTCAGTTTGGTAGGTGCACAAATTTTTAGCAATGCTAGCACATCCTGATAACTTTCACAAAATTCAAAATTGTTAAATCTCTATTTTTTTTAATTAGTTAAATTAGTGTTATACATTTCTTAGAGACTTTTAAAATAATCAGAATAACTTCCATATTTAGAAAGACCAAATTGCATTTTTTTTTCTTCTTCTGAGCAACTATTAATTGAAGTGACTAATTTTAATTTGCAACAAAACAGAAAATAAGTTAGGCTTATATTAAACAAGAGAAATAAGGTAAATGAGCAAGAGAAAATTTTCAGAAAAAATTATTCTCCTAATCTACATCATTCTATGATATATTTTTTATATTAACACTATTTTGGCTTTCATGAAATTCAAATTAATGTTAATTCCCATCAAAATATTAAAATTTACTTCCATTTTTCTCCCAGTTATAATTTTTCCATCTCTTAGTAAAAATTAAGAGATGGGGAAATGGATTTTTTTGGATTTAAAGCTTTTCTCTTAAATCTTTTATTTAATTTACATATTTTTAAGCGTTTTTTTTTTATTTTATGATGGACCCAGCATAAGTAAAAAGAAGAAATCGTATCTTTTGAAATCACCTTCACTCTGCCCCCCACCCTTCACAAATTCATATTGTCCAACTGCCTCCATTAATTCTCCCCTTTCCCTAGAATTCTTTGAGAAATTATTAACTATCACTTCAATCGTTTTCTGGCAAAATGAATTAGAAACAACATTTTTTTAAAAATTTTATTCAAACAAATGATTCCCTTCAGTTAAAAAATTACTATTGCTTTTTTTTTTAAACAACTATTTCTTTTACTTTTATGCGTAGTTTCTGATGATATTGCTAAAATATTGACAAGATGTTGCATTCGATTGTCATTTCTTTACATGACTTTGAGATGCCCAAAACATCTTTTCCCCTTAAATTAATTTTTTCAACATTCAATGTTATAAATTTAAACTCGCATTTTTAAGAAGATACTTCTGTAAACTATATGATTGATACAGCTTACTTTCTTGATTAAAGCAAAAATTTTCTTTTACGACGAGAACAAACTTGAAACCCGAGTTTACATTTTAAATTTCAATTATGCCTTTCAGAAATGGAAGTTCTGTTGGCATCCGACCATAACCTAAGAGTAACTTATTCACCGTAACACACAGGGTAAAGAAGTTTTATAGATGTGTAGATGTTAATGTTTAAATAACTTCTGCATTCGGGGGAAAAATAACTTTTTAAAATTTATCTGTCCTGTCATGTCAACCGGTATCAAATTTTTTTCCGTTAACCAATTTCGTAAAATTCGGGCATTGCAATATCAGTCTCTTTTCCCACCTTAATTTTCTGAAATTCTTTAATTAGTAAAATTTACTTATTATGAAAATAAATGAGACAAAATTAATTTGTTTTTCCGAACCAGAATCGGGATAAATATCAACTACCACGCATGCGCTTCTGCAGTGAAGTGAGCGCCGTAAAAAAATGTGATGAATTGTTGTTTTGACTAGTCTCATTCCGCGTGTTTTCCTGTTGGAAGTAAACTTTCATCCACGTGGTTCGGTCTCCAATTCCCATGCTCAACACCGTTTTCGGGACCCCACATGAGCCTAACAAACTGTAAAATAACAAACTCAAATCAGTTATTTGGTAATAATAATTAAACTAAATGTATTTATACACATCTGTTGTTAGAGTTTATAATGAAATATTTCTAATCGAGAAAACTTTCCCAATTTCTCTTGCTCAACACTCTTTCTCTGACAGAACACACCTGCCAATGACTTTTAGGAACCAACTTGGATCGATACTCTAGTTCAAGAAGTCCTGTTCAAGGTAAAAATTATTATGTTTAGCGGTCATGTGATTTATTTTAGAGTACTAAAAGAGTCTGCATTTTGAAACGAGACCCAAACCAGAAATATTCTCTAAAACAAGATTTCGAAAGAAAAAAAAAAACTTTTTGTTTTGTCTTATAAAAGTTCTCCCGTAATACCACTAGAAATTTAGATAATAAAAATCGGTAAAACCTGATTTTCAATCATTTTGCAGTTTTATTTATTTCATATTTTATTTTTGTTTGCTAACTTTTCGGCCAATCTACGTCAAAAAATTAAGTTAAAAACCGATCAGGAAGTAAAGGTAGCAAAGTCAGTCTGATTCGGCTTTCTTGGACCCTTGCAAGTATGGGTAGACAGATGGTAATGTTAATGAATGATCCATCTCCCTCCTTCCAGCTCTAATTTTCATCTCCCTCATCCTCAATTTTTTTTTCATTCTTTACTTTTTTATTTATTAATTTTTCACTTCTTCTTTATCTGGAATTTTTCGTATTGTTGTAGAGTTACGAATTCGTTGTTTTATAATATCCCCCCCCAAAAAATTCATTTTTTAAAATCCCAACGGCAATTTTCGCTTTAATGATAGTAGTTTTAACTAAAACAAAAGTAGCAACCAAGTATAGTTGCATTAATTTCAACATGTTGCGCCTTATTAACTGCAATTCTGAAAAAGTTAAAGAAAAATATTATTTTAAAAAATAAGCGTTTTCAAAAAGAAAAATAGTTAATTAATTTTGATAATAATTTATTATTAATAGTAGGGGTGGCGCCAGAGGGGGGGCAGGCCCCCCCACCCCGTCGGAGAAAATTTTTGTACTGGGTATTCAACTGTAGTTGATAAATAATAATCTGGCGAAAGTTTGAGACCAATTTCATTACATTCGTAGCATACCCCCTGCTGGGGAGACAGTGGCCCCTTGTTGGGCAAATCGCCCCCCTCCGCCCGGCAAACTCTAGCGCCATTCCTGACTAATAGTTCTTTTTTTTCAATTAAGTCAAATTGATATTTTAACCAAAATAATTAATAATACATAGGAGTTCAAGGTAGAAAATGTCATGCAATTAGAATGGCCAGTGCTTTAAATATTACCTGCATGTATTTATTTTAATTAATTAAAAATCACAGTTTACTTCAATTTTGATTAAACTCTATAATTGATTTATAAAATCTCACCACCTTAAAAATATTTTAACTAAATTTTCATAAAGCTCCAACAGATGCATTACATTACACTATTTATTTTTTTATGTTTACATATTTATAAAAATCTACATAGTAGATGCCATTCGATTAAGAATTTCATTATTTGATATGAAGTTTTAAGTAATTTTAAAAATTCTCCTATGAAATTAAACCATATAAATTGCAAAATTAAATCTTAATCATAAGATTCTACTTTTAAATCTAGTGTCAAAAGAATTATTTTCCTTACCGTGAAAGAAACCGATTTAATTGCCAGTATCTCCTACTGTTTGAATCGAAAGGTCGCAGCTAAACAAAATACACCGCTCCTCGTTGCCTCGTCGGAGGAACTCTAGTTCGCACGTAGAAACAGCAAAAACCGAAAGGGAAAAGTCCCGCTATTGGCGAACGAATACACGATTGACGTCGCAGTCTACACTACAGGTTGAAAAATTTGCGTGCTCAAAATATATTAAATATTGTTTTATCTCAGCTTCTAACAAAAGACAAATTATAACTATACTTTGCATATCAATTCTGAGTTATTAATTCCTATTAAAACTGGTTATTTTATTAAGCACTATTTTATTTCATTTACGCTCCGTAAAAATGATGTCGCGGTGATGAGGCAGAACTGAAGAAGCACTATTGTTGTCAACACACGCGATAAAGTAAGAAATTTGCGCGGAAGTAGATTTGACAGTCTGTTTCAGCTGTTAGTTTTGTAGAGATGGAAATGGACAGTTTAATTTCAAAAAGGAATAGTTAGTTATATGTTAATCATCTTTGGGTTGAAAATATAAGGATTCATACTGCTATTTTAAGAAATTAGAGGAAATTTATCAGTTGTGATAGAGAATAGAGATATTGTACGACAAATGAGAGCTGTGCGAAGAATATTTCTTTAAAAACATGTTTAGATCATTAATTTCATTGGAATTTTTAGAACAAAATACATTTAGGAAAGATAATAATTTTGCTCTCTTAATAAACGAGAGTTTTTAGCGAGTAAAATTTTAAAATTCATTTTCTAACATAAAAATTATAATAGGCGATAAAAGTATTCGAATTTTTATTTTCTATTTATTTAATTAACACTGGAGATGAAATATTAGTAACAAAACGAAAATTATTACAATTATTTAATAATTAAAAATTATTAAATTTTATTAGAATAATAAAATCACTTTATACTAAGAAACTCTCTTCAATACAGTAAATCCTTGAAAAATCGGGGTTTATATCACATTGCGCGGACAGGAAAATCGCGTTCCGCAAGAACTTCCTATGAAAAAAATGTGTTAGGTATAGTTCAAATTAAGTAAGTATGTATAATTTAAACAAACCTAGTTATTCTTGTAATTAAAAGGGAATGATGGAACGAATGTTAATTAAAAGTGTTTTTATTGATGCTTACTAAGTTGATTATATGACACAATTATTATTATTAAACACATTTATTTAATTTGACTTGTTTCAAGCTTATATAGATGGAATTTGGTGATCGATTTTTTCACTTACTTCCTGAAGTTCTAGAGCAGGGGTTCGAACCTTTTATCCCTCGCGTACCCCCAACTGTCATATCTCCCAATCATCCGTCTATGCAAAGAAGCTTTTATCAATAATGTAAGCTTAACAATCAAATGACTCGCAATAATAACATACGCAGGACTTATTTTTGATTTTACATTTTATTCCATTTTTACAATAGTAATTAGTTCCACGCCAAAACAAATGAAACTACAGTATTGTAATAATTTCATATTCACTTTTAAAGGGTAGCTTAAAGTTATTAGTAATAATCAACTATTCACGTGGGAGAAAATTTCAATGCGATCATTGAGCTTGTCTTATGGGGCTGAATTTTATAAAATTGGGTTAAAATGAACATTGAATATCTAAAGAGACAAAAATGTAAGAATATCTAAAAAGACAAAGAACAATAGAATCAATTTAATTGGTGTGCGCAAGTGCAGCATCATGCAGGAAAAAATTGCCAAGTATAAAATAAATAAAAATATTAAAAAAAGTGGAAAGGTAAAAAATAATAGTAGACAATGACAAGAATAAATGAAGGTAGATAAAATCTCATGTCTGAAACTGCGTCAAGCGTGTTTCGATATACACTATAAGTATCCGGACACTTTCGGATTTACACATTTTTTAAAATTTCTCCGGAAAGGCTGGAGGAACTACATTTGAACTTCGACCATGAGATGAATAGGTTTGAACTCGCATTTTACAGTCAAGATTCGGTCACGAAGACATTTAGGGGACCGAATATCAGGGCCAGATTTCCCATAAGGTCAACCTAGGGCGCAGCGAACCGGGGGCGCATATTCAGCGAAAATAGCAGTAGAATTTTACAAATTTTCCAGTACAATTTTGAAAATACCATATAAAATGCTCTGTTTTTCTAAATACACGTCCATAACTAATAAATAAATTGGTACATTTGTGTTGACAGCTACTACAGTAGCG
>BGPR01039537.1:0-10507 GCA_013235015.1 Araneus ventricosus
CAATGGTAACTTTATCTGATCTTTAAAATTTCTTTCAGAAGTAATGCGTAAGATATTCTTAAATTTTCATATTCACTGTACACTTTCAACATACTGAAAACTTTAGTTCTCACAGCGAGAAGTTAATTTATTTTCTATAATATATTTTTTTATTTCTCTTTTGATATAATTTTGGTAAAACTGTAGTTTACTGTGTGGTCCTGTTTCTCGCTAACCTTTTGTCGCCAAGAGATGGACGGCTCGATTTTCCCTGCATACATAGGGAGTCATCTCTTGGCTTCAAAAAAATGGCGGAAAACAAGACCGCACCGTGAACTACAGTTTTACCATGATTTCATCTAATACACATGAATAGTATTCTCATTCAACTGATATTACATTAACGAAGAAAATATTAAACGCAATTTGTTTTCTTTTGGAAATTCAAAAGAACCATAAGTTCTGTTAAGCAGTGAGGATATTTATTTAGCAGATTTTTGTGATGTCATTTATCTAGCAGAATAAAGAAGAGGCTAGAAGAATATTTAAATATCCAATATTTAAAGAAGAAAAAAATGAAATGAAATATACGATACATCGTTTTAGGAAAAAAATAGCGAATAAAAAAAATATGAATATATAATGCCGACATCAAAAAAGTAAATTAACTGTTGCCATACAAAATATAATAAAAGAAATATATTGCTACAAAAATCGTCTGGTGAGTGTACGTGAATGCAACCCAACAAGAAGGATAATAAAAAAAATGAATGACTATTTATTTGACGAATATTCGAGAGAAACACCCCAGATAGCATGTACATTTGCAGCAAGTTTGATTTTTCTTGATATTAGCTTGTCATGACAAACTTGATGCGGAAGCTTTGCAACAAACTTCCTACAAAGTAACAAAGCATGATCGACCAACCCACTTGCGAAACAAGTTTGCTGTGAAGTTGTTATGACAAACTTCACACCACAATTGCAAAACAAGTTTGCTGCAAAGTTCATACAGCACACTTGCACACCACGACCTGGATACAGTTGTATACATCTGGTCTTTATCTTTGTCTCTGTTTTAAAAAACATCCGATTTTTAATAGCATCTCCTATAACGTACTTCTTTTTATTAATTCAATAAATAAATGATAATTTGTTAAAAACTAACTAGGTCTTTTTATAAAAAAAATTTGCAAAATTCTCCATCTTTTTACTAAATATAGAACTGGCACTTTAAAGAAAACTATATGTAGCCCTTTTCTTAATGTTGAAATTTTAACGTTCATAAACAAAATTGAGCCTAAAAAACAGTCAATGTTTGTTGAAAAACAATAACTTACATTTTGTCCCATATTTTTAAAAGTAATTACTTTTGAACCCTAATTTCATAATTTATACTACTAGCAAAACGTAGTTATTAGAAAAAATCGCTGTCTCTCTCTCTCTCTCTCTCTCTCTCTTTACTTCAAATCATATTCTCAATTCAAAATTTAAAAAATTAATGAAATCAAGAAAACAGTTTAAAATAAAACGTGTAGATGCACGATCTATTAGCGCAATCCATCTTCTCCTGTCAGAGTTCTGCTGGCTGCGTGGCAAAGGCGATTGGCTATGAAATGGGTTGTCGGGGTTCGAATCCGAGGTTTGTCTGCGACTCTGATTTTGCTATAGACGCAACAAGCTTGCTGCAAGTTCAACGCGTGGTGACTAACTCGCTTACAATAACTTCAAACTAGTTTCAAACTTGCACTCTTGCAGTGTCAAGCTTGCAGATTTGTAGAATAATATTGCTGGCAACTTTGCTGCAAACTAAAATTGCTGTCTGTGACAACGTATCACAGGTAACAACACTTTTATAAATTAATTGCAGAGATCACCAATAAAGTCTAATATCTCAGTCACAGCACTTTCAATAGCTCTCAATGGCTTATCAGTTCACCAGCTTGCTGCTTACCAAACTCCAACTGACTCACTCTTGCATCGAGAAGTTTCAAATCTCAAACTACAACTAACTCTTAATCAGAACTCCTATAAACCAGATGTATCTGATTTATTTATTTATTTAAAGAAAAGCACACTACAGAGAAAACTCCATTTATAGAATGCTAACAAACACACAAAGAACAAAAGTCATAACGAGTAAATAATAAAAAAATGCCTTAGAAAGCAAAAAGTAGAACACAAGGAATACATAAAATCATAAAACTTATGCAAACGTATATATAATTAAAAACGAAAACACATAATCAAAAAAACTTTAAAACACACCATGACACCAAAAGTCGTATGTATAGGAGTCTAGATGTCTTCTAGTCTAGATATATTCAGTGACTGGCTAGATATCTTCAGTGTCACTGAATATACAGTCAGTTCATCAAAAAGAATTGATTGCAGATGCAGTAAACACAGATTTAATTTACCATTGCACATATTGCAGGTGGAAAACAGACATGACACCACAGCACAACGGGAGGCATGTGCAGTTAGGTATTGGTTTGCATTCGCAGCTACCTTGGTCATGTGATTTGAGGTCACAAGAATTAACTCCATTGGATGATAATTAGAGAAAAAGGATAATATGTGTGTTTTAACACTTGAAATTTAAAAAGAAACCCACCGATGCAACCACAAAAGACCCTAGAAACAAAGTATTTCTAGATTATGTGCATGAAAGTGATTCAGTGTTTTATAGATATTGTCACTTAGTTGCAAAATTAAAGATAATTTGAACTGCAGTTTTTATGCGATATTACTTTTTACTAGAAAAGTAAAGTTGTAGCATTTACGAACCTACTGTTCTCTCGCATAAAATGATCTACCTGCCCCACCAGACACACAAACCTAAGAATTATAAAGATTCACACCAAGTTCTATTCATTCCCCGTGAACGTGGCTCTTGGAATATTCAAAGAATGAAACTGTTCAGCTTTCGACCGTTCTCTCTGAATATTCGTTACATCAACTCGCATTGATTCAAGCATAATAACTGCAGCAAATGAGGCTTGCATACATTCTGAACATATAGTGCTCCAATCATGAAAATAAATGCATTCAAATCAGCCCAGTCCTAGATTTATTCACTTCTAAATGAATAATACGGTTGGAAATGATGCTTCCAGCGTTCTCTTGAATTTAGCGGAAGCGCAATTACGAAGGGTTACCTAAACGGAGAATTGTAACTCTCTATGAATGTGATCATCGAATCTTCATTCAGTTCAGCCCCGAAAAGTTCCCGGACTAAAGCGCTTATTCAATAAATTGGAAACTCATTTAATTCATTTGCAACTTAGTTACACCACGTTTTAAAATGCTTTCAACCTATGGATTTGGGAACATGAGAACTTTGATTTTGTAATAGAAGCATAACTTCCAATAAAAGCGGTCAGATTTTGAAGTACTTTTTTCTATCAATTGCAGCCATCATTATATCTAATGAATAAGATTTGGGATGTAATATTCGTAACGAATAAAAATATATATTTGTAGAATTATTAAAATATTTGAAGAAAAAAATTAATTAGATTTTAAAAAATCGTTTGGTCGTAAAAGAAATTAATTTTAAAATATCGATTGGCTGAAAAAGAAATTAATTAAAAATATCGTTTGGCATTAATTCTTTTCTAAAGGTTATCAAAAAAGTTTGGCAACGATGTATTGCTTTTTGCTAGCGTTGCCTAGCAACGGAAAAGAATAATGCATTGAACTTGGAATTCGATGTAACGTTTGTGATGTAAGTGTATGTGTTTGCTTTGCATGTTTGTGCTGTGGTAGATGTCCAATAAATATATTATTTTTGATAAAGAAGGCTCCACGATTTTTCATAGTATGCTGATATACATCACAGGGAATAAGTTCTTTTCATTAGATACATATTGTAACGAATCGTCTTGTGGGTGTACATGAATGCAGTCCAATAAGCAGGATTTAAAAAAAATAAAGCTCTTTATTTTACAAATATTCCAAGAAAAGAAACGTAGCTCAATTATTAAAACAGCAATTGTAAAAATTCACAACAGAGATTACCAATAAATCTCAACACAGCGCTCCTATTTTTATTATTAGCTCACAAGCTTGCTTGCTGATCGAAATCCAACTAACTCCTCTTGGCTTGAGAGCTTGCTTTTATACTTCTTCAACAGGAAGTGACGTCATTACGTAGGAAGTGACGTAATCTCCAGAAAGTTCATGAAGCCAGTAGAATTAGATTGACAGTTCCAGGTCTTTCTAGAAAATTCCTTTTGTCGCCAACTTTGTCGCCAAGATTAGCATCTCGGGAAAACAACTTTAGAGCTTTGTAACAATATATAAGATATTAATTAGTCAACAGTCTCCTAAGCACTTCAGAACTAACATACTAAATCTAAGCTTGTGATTTTTTTTTCTTAATATCATGTCATAGATGTCATGTTATTTAATTTTTTAGCAGAACAAACACTTCTACAAGTTATACAAAACTATTTCATAGACTGTTTATTACGATACCTACGAATAAATAGCAGTTAAATAGAATAATCTCTGACAGTGCCTACTATTATTACATTTATAAAATAAATCATCATATTATTAATGTGATTATTTATTTTATAAATCTATTAAAACAAACTTCCTTAACGTACACTAATAAAAGCTTTTCTATTTCTATTATTTTCTACATTTAGGCCTTCTATATATTACGTAATTCTGGATTAAAATAACAGAATCTATAGTCAATTTTCCTCAAATTCTCTAAGATATGTTCCCCATAGTATTTAATGAAATCTAAATTAAATTAAGTGATTAATTTCTAATTAAGTTCTGAAAATATTGGAAATGTTGTATTGCTTTGCTCAGGAAATACGCAACTCTTGAGAATTTCCACAACTCTAGTTCCAGCAGAAATGATTAAAAAATTCGTTTCCAAATCATCTTTACCCATAGAGCAGGTAAAGTTAAATAGAATGCGATTTACATTTCCTAATAGCGGGTCTGCGTTCATGGATTGTGGTAATAAGCTTTTCTTTGTTAACTATATAGTACGAGAAAATACTCTAGGTTCTAATTTAAATCTAATGCAAAAACAAAAGAACGTCTGCCATATATCACGATATATTATAACGATTTTTATTTAATTTGAAAATTTTAATTATGATGCAAACTGATTAATTGAGATGCAAAACTTATTTAAATTAAGCAAATGAAAGAAAATTCACATAACTCTTTTTTTTTAAGTCACCACCTAACATTTTATTCATTAACTGTGTTGTCTTCTGCATTTCAAAAGACGCGTAAATTTCTCCTTTCTACAAGTTATGAATATTTATGATTTAAAATAATCATTTTTTATCTCATTTAAAATTAATAATATATTAAAACTTTTCTCGTTTTAATTTTTCTTTAAAGTCTGCCAATCGTTAATCAAAACTGATTACAAATTTCAGTTACCAAAGAAGGCCTATCATTTTTTAGGCTAGTAAAGGAAAATTAGTAAAATTCAGTTCATTATTTAGAATTTGCAATTATCTTGCGAAATTCACGAACAGGTGCAGTTTGATATCTTTCGCTGCTTTCACGAAAATTTCATACCGGTGTAATTTTTCTGTTCTTTTAACCGCTTGACAACATAAAATAGATAATTATCTCTCCTTGACTTTGATACCTCATCCGTTATCTTAAAATTTAGAAGTTATTTTCTTATGATATTCGCTTTTTTCCGTTCTAAATAACTACACAAACAAATTAATACCACAGCATTTAACATCATGTTTATCTTTATATCGAGATTTTTAAAACTTTCATCATTGTTTTTTTTAAGTCAATACCAAAGGAGATAAGAACAAGATTTAAAAAAAGTTATTTTTTGTAAGAACTTTTTAAATACCTTCTCATATTGTGTTTTTATTTAACTTTTAGGGTTTATCCTGTCTGTGAAATAGTGTTTTGCTTGTGAATTTTTTTATCCATACCTAATATATGCTCGAGTACAAAATTTTGTACAGTTGTGTGTTCCCAATGTTACTATATCATTTTAATACTTTCAGAATTTCACTATCAGTTAACCGCTTAAATTTAATTAAATTTTGATTCAATATGAGATGCTACCTGGTACGGAATTGGAGGGAAAACGTAAAACACAATTCCATGTTAAGTATAATGATTAATTATGAATTATATTAAAGTCTAATTAATACAAAATAATAAAAACAAAAGTGTTTTGAAAACACATACTTTCATTTGTGTGCTGAAAATCTTTATCAAGAATCTCTTAAAAATCTTTTATTATTAAAGCATTTTAATGCATGAATGATTGTAAAGAATACAATCTACTTAAAATGTGAATTGCTGGATATTTCATACAGATATTAAAAATACGAATTCAACAACAATCATTTCCAACCACTCATTTGTCATTTGATAGATTGTCGAATTGTTTGCATTATTTAAATTATTAGTTTAAAAAAGAAATGCAAATTATCATAAATTTATGAGATCTATAGTATGCTCATGTCAATACATTTGTAGCTGTATCGAAAAGTTCCTGGTCTACCTCTGTCTATCGGCGACAAATGCTAACATACCAATCGTTTGGTTATAATCAGCAGTTGTATCCGCCACCACAGAGCTGCTTGCTAGTAAGCAGTAAGCGGAACATAGTATCTTTATTTAATTTTTCACACAGGGTCTGTGGCCATATATGTCAACCATTTGTAGCTGTATCCGAAGGTTCCTGGCTGCCTCTAAAGTCGGCGACCGTGGTAGCATATAATCGTTTGGTTATAATCAGCAGTTGTTATTGTCCACGCTGACTGCTTGTAGTAAGCAGTAAACTGAACTTATAGTATCTTTATTTGAGGTACTACACAGAGGTTACCTTAGTATCATACCATGTCAATACATTTGTAGCTGTATCGAAAGGTTCCTGGCCTACCTCTCTAGATCGGCGACAAATGGTAACATACCAATCGTTTGGTTATAATCAGCAGTTGTTATTATCCACGCCGACTGCTTGTAGTAAGCAGTAAACTGAACTTATAGTATCTTTATTTGGTACTACACAGAGGTCTGTAGTATGCTCATGTCAATACATTTGTAGCTGTATCGAAAGGTTCCTGGCCTACCTCTGTAGATCGGCGACAAATGGTAACATACCAATCGTTTGGTTATAATCAGCAGTTGTTATTATCCACGCCGACGTATTTTATGAAGCAATGATAAACTGAACTTACTCAGTGCCTCTTATTTGAGGTACTACTGGCAGAGGTCCTGGCTGTATGCTCATGTCAATACACTTGTAGCTGTATCAGAAAGTTCCTGGCCTACCTCTGTAGATCGGCGACAAATGGTAACATACCAATCGTTTGGTTATAATCAGCAGTTGTTATTATCCACGCCGACTGCTTGTAGTAAGCAGTAAACTGAACTTATAGTATCTTTATTTGGTACTACACAGAGGTCTGTAGTATGCTCATGTCAATACATTTGTAGCTGTATCGAAAGGTTCCTGGCCTACCTCTCTAGATCGGCGACAAATGGTAACATACCAATCGTTTGAACCTAATCAGCAGTTCTGTGTATACGCCGACTGCTTGTATTAAGCAGTAATTCGTGACTTGCAGTTTATTGTTTGCTTTTATACGGTTCCCAGTGGTGTAAGCTTGGATATTTGGCTCGATTCCGTTGGCTATAGCATTTTATTGCTAAGATTTGTCGGTTTGTCACAGTGTTGCTGTGGCAGCTTGATGAAGTGCCAATCCCTGTACACATGTTTATGTTTATGCTGTTTTCTTATATAATGTCACCTCTTGAATATACTTAGATCACATTAATAATATAAATAAATAATTATCTTCTTAATTATAATAAATATCTTATAATAATAATTAGAATATAATATATTAGAAGAAGATAATCTTCTTTTGAATTTTTATAATTAAAAAGATGATAATCTTCGTAATTCTAATAAATAATTACAGAAGAAATATAGCCTTGTCAAACGCTATATAATATAAAAATGTAATGAATAGTACAATGTGACGAAACAAAAACTTTTCAAAAATTATACAGTATTGAATTTTTTGTTTCGAATCACAGAAAAAGTATAGCTTCTTCAAACGCAGGAATGTCCATAATTGAAGCGAACAATGCAGAATGTTGTGAAGAAACAAAAGTACTTCAAAAATTCAATAATATATTCTGTAACATAATGCCTGTTTCTTATCCCATGCTTCTTTTCTTTTGCAGATAGGCTACTTTTGGACGAAAATTTTCTCAAATGGAACAAAAGGACACGGAAAAGCGTGTGTAAATTCGCGGAGGACTGGATTTGCTACTGTGGAACTAATTTAGCGTAGCAAATGCTTAGATACTTCCCTAAATTGATATAAATTTTAATAAAAAAGTGAGATAGTTCAAGTTTTATACCCTGTCACATTTTATGTCACGTTTACAAACACGATCGTGATCATGTTTACGGCACTCTGTATATTCTACTTTTGCACAAATAAAACTTTTACGAATTTTTAAGCATCTGTTCTTTTTCTGTTGTGTCGTGTGACATATCAATATTATGTTTCCAGGAAATTTTTACCTTCCTCCTACATTATACTACAAAATATAAATACAGAGAATTAAACCTTTGCGGTCGTATGTCTACTCTCAACCACCAAAGCATTTTTATCATTCCAGTCGTATGTCTGCTCTCGCAAAGAACCATACTGACCTTATATTATACTAAGTCAACAAGCTTCGGAGATATATAGAATTTGAAATATGATTTTACAAATTGCGTTAAGTGCAATTGCGCGTTTTCGCTTCTTAAAATATTTTTTAAGCAATTCTTTAAAATGGCAAAAAGAAAGTTACAGAATGAAGTGTACCATGAAATTGAAAGTAGCATATAGAGGGTGGAAGACTCCAAACTAATTATTTCTGCGAAACATGTTTTCGAAAACCAGGACTTCATATTGGAGACAGCTTTGAAAGTTACCACACTATGGGGAACTATAAAATATAATTTTCACATAAAATTAAAACATATTATTGTATTACATACATCTAAAGTGTAAAGATGAACTTATAAATTTTGTTTTTCTTCATAATTTTGCATATTATGTTATACAGTTTCAACGAAAATTAATTCCGACCAGCATGACACATATATGGACGAGTTTTCTGATCTGTTTACTTACATTAAAAACCTTGACTTTATCTGCTTGTATGTTGGATTTCCGCTTTGAAGATTCCATTGACTTAGCATTACACCGGAAATACGTAGTACAGGCATTTAATGTAAACAAACCATGCAGAAAGCTCGTTCATATAAATTTAACTCTTTAAACCCGAGGCGACTTTTTCTTCTAGCTCCTTTAAAACCAGGACCTTTTGGGAGGAAGCGTCATGAATTGGACTTCCCCAACCTGGGTGGTCATTTATCACCCCACCTCACCCCTGCTATAATCTTACCTTAAGGCGCACTGAAATGGACTGCGGTTGGCAAGGAAAATTGGATTCCCTACCGCGCTTATCTCCTAAGCGATCTCAGAACCTCACCTCCCCTCAAAAGAAGCCAACCGCCTCAGACCGGCCTTCGTCGATGTTAAAGAGGAATTTTTAGACCGCCCGGGACCGCCTCGCTGGGTGTCAGAGGGTTAATATGACCGCAAAGGGTTAATTTGACTGCGTGCATAAAATATCTGCTTTCAAATTTGTAATTACATCAGACAAGACAAACAAAATGGCAGGTGAAGGCTTTCTTCCAAGGTTACCAGTCGCAAGTACATTAGTTAAAGCATTTTAAATGAAGTTTCATAAAGTTTGACGATGGCTAAGAAAGAGCACCCAAGTTTCATCATTCATTTTTAATGTCATAATGTTTTGTTTAAAAATTCAGTGGAATTAAAATTCATACATTTCTATTAAACACTAGCATTTCTTAACATCTCTTCCCTTAAGCGTTTAAGAAAATAGTAAACGAAAAAAAATAAATTTTAAGGAGCAATGTGAGAAATAAATCTGAAAATTATGTATTGAGTCCTAAAACATTAAATCCGTAACATGTTGAACCTACCGTAACATGTAACCTGCATTTCCGTACATATGATCCACAATATGTAACCTACTTTAAACCAAATCCTACGTTTCTCATATTTTAAAAGGGAACTGTATTTACCAACAATAATTTTTCTAACCCTCAAGCTTATCAAAAGGTAATTAAAATTAAATTACAATGTTGAATGCGAAGTAATTTCTCGCCCTAAACGTATTTCTTGATAGCTTTACTAAGAGAAACTATCAGTACAGGAATTAAGAATTTTCCCTTCAGAATATTATTTCTCATATTCAAATAAATGTAATGATTCATTTTAAAAAATGAAAATAACACAAACTTTATGAGTCAAGTGAATATTAGAGTTAAGAATACTGATTTAAACATAAATATGACGCATGATAGCAAATTCATAGTGTTCAAAATAATTTGATACAAGGATAATTTATTTCAACATAAATATGACGCATAGCAGCAAATTCATATAGTGTTCAAAATAATTTGATA
>BGPR01039539.1:0-14266 GCA_013235015.1 Araneus ventricosus
GTTGGTCTTCTATATTTACATCAATAAATGTTTTTGTTGCTTACGATTGGAGTATGTTGTTTGTTGCCTACGAGTCCTTTACTGGCAAGTAAACGAACTAAATGAAATTAATACGAATTGTGTTTATTCGAATTTTAGAGCTTGCGAAGTTTGATCACCACTGATACACCAGCCCAGATAGCACGTATGTTTGCAACAAGTTTGATTTTTACTTGATATTATCTTGCCATGGCAAATTTGACGCGTCTATGTTGCAGCGAAACTGCTGCAAAATAAGAAGGCGAAATTATGGAGAAAATAGACAACTAGCGCCACTCCTCCTTGCAATGCAAGTTTGTTGTGAAGGTGTCATGACAAATTCACAGCACGATTGCAAAACAAGTTTGCTGCAAAGATGATAGCACAATAAGAAATAATCTTTGTCTCAATTTTAAAATACATTCGATTTTTAATAGCATCTCCTACACCGTCCTTCTTTTTATTAATTCAATAAATCAATGATAATTTGTAAAAAAAACAATTTTTTTATAAAAAAAAATTTGAAACATTTTGCATCTTTTTACTAAATATAGAACTCGCACTTTGAAGAAAACTACATCGCCTTTTTCCTAATATTGAAATTTTATCGTTTATAAACAAAATTAAACCTAAAAAACAGTCAATGTTTGTTGAAGAATAATAACTTACATTTTGTCCCATTTTAAATGTAATTACTTTTGAACCCTAATTTCGTAATTTATTCTTCTAGCAAAACGTAGTTATTAGCGAAAATCGCTCTCTCTTTCATTTCAATTCATGTTCTCAACACAAAATTTTAAAAAATTAATGAAATCAAGAAAAAAAAAGAGTTTAAAATAAATCGTATGTGCGATCTACTAGCATAACCTATCTTCTCCTCTCGGTGTCTAGCTGGCCGAGTGGTTTAGAGCGTCAGGTTTGGAAGCGGTAGGTCGTGAGTTCTAATCCGAGGTTGTGATCGTACTCTGTTTTAGCTATGAAACTCTGTTTTTGTACGTATCTCGTACTCTGTTTTTGCAATGAGTTTGACGCGACAAGCTTGCTGCAAGTTTGTCGCGTGGTGACTTCGTCGCTTCTGCAAACTTGTTTCAAGCTTGCACTCTTGTCATGCCAAAGTCGTTGCAAGCTTGCAGATTTGCAGAGCAAGATTGCTGCAACTTTGCTGCAAACTAAAACTTCCATCTATCTGGAAGTACCCGAGGATTATTTTTTATAAAACTATTGCA
The DNA here is from genome assembly GCA_013235015.1 of Araneus ventricosus. Taxonomy (NCBI): domain Eukaryota; kingdom Metazoa; phylum Arthropoda; class Arachnida; order Araneae; family Araneidae; genus Araneus; species Araneus ventricosus. The sequence goes on from BGPR01039539.1 coordinate 1,245, forward strand.
AATTCCCTCTGGATCTAGGGAGAGTTGACCATAAGTGATTTCCTCAGACTGTGACATAATTGGTAATTTGTGTATGCCATTTTTATTTGATGTTTGGTCATATGGGCTACTGGAGGGGATTTTCATTCCAATCTGAAAAACCATTGTAATGGTGTGTAGGTAAATATCTTTTGGGAGTCCAAAAGTAAATTTTCACTTTTTCATTCCTCGTGGGTTAGAAGTTTGCTACTGAAGATACGATGAATTAAAATATTTCTGAGTTTTTAAGGATACTTCTAGCTATAATTTGATATACGATGCTACGCTTTATCTTAATTCTAAGTAGTTTGATGTTTAGATTATTTAGCACAAGTGAAGTTAGGAATACTTGATCCTAGCGAGTTAGGGATACTTGACCATATTAAAAAGTTACTGCAGCTTCGATGTCGTAACCGACCGTATCACATTGTGTGGATGGAACAAATATTCTGGTGCGGTGGAGTTTGTCGCTAATATGGCAACTCAGATATAGAGAATAATGATTTAAAACTAATTTAAGTAATTACTCAATAAATAAAATTTCTTTTAAATGCGGTAATTTCAAATAATGCAAATAATTATTTTAGTAAGAATTTTAAAAAGAACTGGAAGTTATTTATTCCAAATTTTTCCTCGTTTGGGGGAAAAAAAGCTTTTTATTCACTTATTATTTTAATAAAAATTTTTGCATGAACTATTTGTCATCGTTTGGGTTTTTTTAACATTCCGGCTGAGCTCCTCTCTTTGTTGGTTTGAGTTTTCACATAGAATATATTGTTGTTCATTTGCTTTTGTTTGCATTTCAATATTAGGAGAACCGAGTAAGTCGATTTAGCTTTTCCAATTTCTTGTTTCCGGCAATATTTTTTTAAATACTTTCTTTTTATTTCGTGCTATTAAATTCTATTCTAATTTTCCCCAAACCAGTAATTCTTCAATGCGCTAGCGACGTTGCTAGCTTCGCAGTTCCATTGCTACAATTTTTATCATTTAATTAATTCAATAATCTATTTTTTATTTACTTTTGAACTAATTTAATTAATAGATTTAATTTAATGAGTAGACTAGTAATGAGTAGAGTAGTAATCATATATTTCAAATTAATTTCCGTTTTTCAACAGTAAGTAGTAAATCACATCAGTGTTATATCATACGCGTGATATAGTTTGGACGCCACGATACATCTGATTATTTATTGCAATCGCGATGATATAATTTAATAATATTTTTGGCAACGTTTGACAAGCAGAGAAGTGCTTTGTTATGATTAGAATTCTTTTGAAATTTTTACTTTTGACTTACGTTTGACAAGCTGAAAATTCCATGGTTATTGAATTATAATAAAATTGTTAAACAACGAAAAATACTTCACACGGAATGTTGTCTACCAAGAGGTTTTTTGAATAAAAAATATGTAAATAATATGTAAATAAAAAATATTTTCTGTCATAAAACATATGTTTATTTTATTTGTTTTCAATCAATGTTAAACATTTCTCTATTTAAGCACGACAAATTTGAAGGGAAATCTTTCGAATTAAGAGGCAATTTGCACCCGTGATACCATGATGGGTGATTTTCTAGTTTATATTAAGCAGCTGGCAAAAGTATTGGATGGAATCTGAAACAGGAACCCGAGTAAAGGGTTTCATTGTGTCTGTTGACTTTAACTTAATTATCACTAACAAATATGCGATATATTTTTTAACAGGTCATGGCCCATTTTTTTCATATTTATATGGTTTCAAATTAGCCAGGACGCCAAATTCAAAATGTGGTTTACAAGGGGATGTAGACCACTATGTTTTTGACTGTACCTTTACTAAAAAATTTCCATTTAAATAGACCTTCTAACGCAAACAAAACCGCATGGTTTAGCATTTTAGTTAATAATAAATTTGGACTTCTGAAACTGAAAGAGATCTTTAGGATTTCCAGTTGCATATGCAGTGACCTTCCTGACTGATGAAACGTTGTCAAAAATATATCAATGTTTCTTTGATATTTGTGAGTTTTTTCTTCAACTCCTACTATTAGTTCATACTCTCCCTATATCTTGTTCAACTTTTGCAATCGATTTTAAACTAACTTCCCGATGAGCTGGAGACTTGAAATTTTAAACATAGCTCAGAACTAGATGACAATGCAATATTAATTCGCTTTCTTGTCTGTATGTTTGTCCGTTCGTCTGTCATTTCATATTTTGTATGACGCATGCGCAATGCGTTTTTCATTATATCTCGAAAACTATTAACATTACAGAGTTGATTCTTGGTATATGGATGGCCCATGGGATCATCGAAGCACCCCCATATTTTAGCCATATCTTTGCGCATGCGCAGTTCATTTTTCATTATATCTCGAATCACCTAAGTAGGAATTGACTTAATTTTTTTTTTTTTTATAATACTTGTTCCTTCTTAGAATATAAAATTTTAAATGCGTTCTATTGAATTATCACAGATGCTCTAACGTACTTAATATCCTAATTTTCGTTTAATTTTTTATTTGTCTTTTGTTTCCTGTTTTACGATTTGATGTTGTTTCATGAAATTTTTTGTTTCTCTTTATCTTCTGTTTAGTTGTTTAGAACTTTTGCTTTTGTTGCGTCTTTTTTGCATGTAGTGTAATTAACTTTTGTTGTGATGTTTTGTAATTTGATGTCATGTTTTGACGTGAAAACGTCTTTCCGCTCGTTCCGCATAATCGATGGAACTTTCTTGTGTGACAAAATACCGTCAGCTTTGAATCACTAATATCTACGAGACTAATAATGCGAAAAGAATGGTTGACCCCACAACGGATAGATCATATCTGTAAGAGTTTGTTTCATAGTATTTGTTTTGCCTGTGACAATATCGTACCAGTGTAGCCGCATGCGCGTAATTGTTATGAATTAGCTTTATGTAAGGTTATAAATAAGTTTTGCGTGGAAACGCGTTTCGCTAGGAGGTTGTTTCTCGTTTCATTTTAAAGAGATTGAGGAGTATTACTAGGCCCCAAAGTGAGACATTGAAAATATTTATCAGAATATAAGTACAAATCGGTATTAAATTGCAAATTTCAAACTCCTCATGTTTTTTGATTATAACATGCGGAGTTGTCTTATAGGTATAGAGCGGATCGAAGTATCCAAGCACATTTTAAATGACGCCAAACATCGAACTCGTATAAACTGATAATCTTATTCTCAAACACCTTACCCATATCTTTCCACAATCACATGAATTGTGTTGCATTTTAAACAGTTACATAAAACTTTTTTTTGAAGTCGAATCGCATTGACTTTTGTAAAGGAGTCCTTTCGAACCATACAATAACTTTACAGAGTAAGGGAAGAAAGGAGTTCTTTCAAATATTACAACACATGGCAGAATGAAACAGGAAATGAGTCCTTTTCAAATATGCAATAACTGACAGACTGAGGGAGAGTGCTTTCAAATCTTACAATTACTGATGACTGGAGAAGGAAAGGAATCCTTTTCGTACAAAAAATAGCTAACAGACTAAGGGAGGAAACGATTCCTTTTGAACCATTCAAGAACTCAAGTCTGAAGTAGAAAAGGAGTCCTTCTGAATCATACAATAGCTGACAGACTGAGGGGGGAAAGGAGTCCTTTCGAACCATACAATAACTGACAGACTAAGGGAGGAAAGGAGTCCTTTCAAATCTTACAATAACTGATAGACTGAGGAGGGAAAGGAGCCCTTCCGAATCATACAATAACTGTGAGACTGAGGGAGGAAACGATTCCTTTCGAACCATTTTAAAACTGAAGACTGAAGTAGAAAAGGAGTCCTTCCGAATCATACAATAACTGTCAGACTGAGGGATGAAAGGAGTCTTTTCGAACCATACAATAACTGACAGACTAAGAGGAAACGAGTCCTTTCGAACCATTCAAGAACTGAAGATTGAAGTAGAAAAGGAGCCCTTCCAAATCATACAATAACTGTCAGACTGAGGGAGGAAATGAGTCCTTTTCAACCATGCAATAACTGACAGACTGAGGGAGATTCCTTTCAAATCTTACAATAACTGATGACTGGAGATGGAAAGGAATCCTTTTCGTTCAAAACAATAGCTAACAGACTAAGGGAGGAAACGAGTCCTTTCGAGCCATTCAAGAACTGAAGATTGAAGTAGAAAAGGAGTCCTTCCGTATCATACAATAACTGACAGACTAAGGGAGGAAAGAAAGTTGAACTTGATTCGTTCATTAGTTACAGAGACAATGTCTGTTCCGTAGATACTGGCATTGTTGGAATTCCCTTACTAAACCACAAGATGATGTAACCCTTTTGCGCACGTGCGCAGTGGTGATGTCAGGACGACATCCGATGATTCCCTGCACAGAAAGTTAGCAGACCATGGTTGCCATATTGGCCTTTTTAAGGCCAAATTATGGAAATTTGGTCTTTTTTCAAAGCCCTTGGCCTGAGGAATTTTCATTTGGCCTTAAATTCATTTTTGACCTTTATTGACTTTATTTTCGTTAATGACTTTTAGAACAATTTTTAATTACATATTCCATTGCTTTGTAATTAATTTTTGATATTGCACATTGCAAATGATATATAATGAGCTGTCAAACGAAATAGCTCCTGAATAGAACAAGGATGTTTTAAATTTCTTTCACTTAAATTTTAGTTTAATAATCGAGCATTGAACATATGCCTATCAAGTGGGATTCGCTTTCATGAAAGATAACTTTTTTCTAATAGCAAATGACGTTTTCAATCAATTTGTTAAATTTGGCCTTTTTTGGCCTTATTTTAAAGAAGGTTTGGCCTTTTGGCCTTATTTTTAAGAAGGTTTGATACTTTTATTGATTAAGAGGTTGGCGTTTTAGACTTATTTTAGAGGTTTAGTAGCTCATTATAGCCTATAAGAAGGTTGTTATGCACCTTTTAGAAGGTTTACATTTTAGGCCTTGACCCACAGACGTTTGATACCTCTGTGTTATTTTAGAAAGGTTCTGCCTTTTCTGGCTTATTTTAAGAAGGTTTACTTTTTTGGCCTATATTTAAGAAGGGTTTATTTTTGGCCTTTTGGATCTTTAAGAAGGTTTACGCCTTTTAAGAAGGTTTATTCTTTTTGGCATATTTTAAGGTTGGCATTTATGGACTTACTAGAAAGATTTTATTGGCCTTATTTTGATCTAGTTATCATGTAAAGTAGATGAAGGATGTAAACAACGATGTTGTATGTGTTAAAGCAGAAATCAAAGAATGATTTATAAGCAGCACGTTGTAATCAAAATGTATATAATCATTTGCATATAGTCATATCCTATTATCTACTTATGTTTGTCATCTAGAATATAATAAACATCAGATTAGCTACGAATCTCAGATTCATTTCGAATAATTCATATGGATTATCTCATTTTTTAGATTCTAAAAAAAAAGGAAAGATAAAGTAGTGAATCTTCTCTTACATTTGGTATTATTCAATTTAGGACTTAGAAATCCAAAAGGCATTGTGTAGATTGAAGGGGGCTTGGGGGGGGTGACTAAAACAATTTTCGAGCTGCAGCAATGCTCCTCTGGCAGTGGTCTATCAGCGACGTAAAGTTCAGATTTGCTAATTACAATGTAGACCCCGCTAATCCGAACTACTTGGGACCGGTGCTGTTCGATTACAAAAATTCATGACAATTCAGATAAAATGAAAAGAAAAGATGTGTATTGTAATTAAGTTAAGTGGTCAGTACTATCATCTCTTGAATCTTTTTATTCATGCTTTATTTATTATTTATTCAAAGCAATAGATAGAGAATATGTCTCCCCTTTCATTAAAAAAATGGATGTGCTCTGTAGGAAGTGACCTTATCTTACGGCGAATTGCATTACAGTGACCTCTCCCTTATAAGCGCTCTCTTTTATGCGTGTTTTTTTCACTTATGCGCGTTTGTTCCCGCCAGGGATAGGAAAACAATGATAAGTCTTATTCATTTATGCGCCCCACTAAAAAGAACCTCTCATTATGTCCGTCGAAAAGAATTTTCTTCAAAAGTTCTTTCCAGGGGCGAAACCCTTTTGTTCTGTTTCTAACAATGCATCTCGGCTTCTTCTATTCTTTAGTTCAGGAACATTCCTCTACACAGGGGATTGGGGGATTCTTGTGATTGACGTCGTAAAAGTCGCATTTATGCAGCCAATTAGAGGGTTTGTATTTTATGTACCACGTGGTAATTATCTGCTAGAAAACCACCGGTTTTTGGTTAGGTTAGATGTGTTACGTTTTATTGAGCGAAAGAGCGAAATGTCTCTTTCGTTAAATAGTCATCTAAAAATTCGAAGAAAATCCTCACCTCGAAAGAAAGTTTTAGCGAGATTTTGATGTCCCAGAATCGTATTGAGCGATTTTAAAATCAGACTATTTCTCATCTTTTGTGTTCTTAAAATAAGAAGTTATACACGTGAATGTTGACATTATGTATCTTATTTACATTTTTCGGTAGTATTAATTAACAATACATGTACACTGTTATTGATGTTTCACTTTAAGAGCTCCCTTTGGTTTTCACTTGCGCGTTATTTCCGCTGTCCCCTGGGCCGTTCATATGAGGAGATCATGTAGTTTCTTCAATGTGGACAATAATTATGCTACTGAAAAGTACTTTTTCAATTCCTACTATTGACACACTCTTCCTATATATATATATATATATATATATATATCTCTATATATATATATATATATATATATATATATATATATATTTTATATATATATATATATATATATATATATATATTTATTTTCAAATTTTGCAATCGATTTTAAACTAACTTGATGAGCTAGAGACTTGAAACTTCAAACATAGCTCAGAACTAGATGACAATCAATATTAATTCGCTTTCTTGTGTGCCTGTCTGTCTGTTTGTCTGTCATTTCATATGATGACGCATGGAGTACGTTTTTCTGTATATCTCGAAAACTATTAACATTAGACTTGGTTCTTGGGTATATGGATGGCCATGGATCATCAAACTCCATATTTCAGCATCTTTACTATGCACAGTCACGTTTCATTATATCTCGAAAACTATTAATTACGACTTGATTCTTGGGTATATGATCCATGGATCGAAACACCTCCATATTTCACATATCTTTGAGCATGCGCAATTGTTTTCATTATATCTCGAATCACCTAAGTAGGAATTGACTTTGAAAAAATTATATTACTTGCTTGTTTTTAGTATGTGTATTTAAATCTTTTCAGGTAATCTTTTCAATTACATATAATTTTCGAAAATAAAATCAGCTCGGACTAACCGGAATTTCGGATTAGCGGGGTTCTACTGTATTTCCGTTTCAAAACTTTTATTGGCTGGGGTAAGGGAAGCGATCATATCAGATCGGATAATCTTTCAGAATTCACTTTGGGGCCGTCCACAAATGGTCACGCTTGGAGGGGGGTTAGTGAAATTGTGACAGTTTGTGACAAGGGGGAGGGAGGGGGTAACAAGAAGTGTGACATCACACATTTTGGTTAAAATAAAAACATTTAAAATCAGCAGATTAAATTTTGAAGTCATTTTGAAATTACCAGAATTTGAGGGCATAATTTTAATAGGGGCTAAAACAACTTTCATGTGATTTTTTTCACTTATATTCCCTTCATTTCGAAAAAGGCATTCAGGGTAGGTTCTGAGGATATGGTAGCAGCAGAAATTCTTCACCATTAGAAGAAAACTTCCCCCTGTCACACCCTTGAAATACCCAATAAAAGATACATCGCCCCACCTGGGTGAGTGGTAGAACTGGCAGTGGCACAAACAGGCTGATCTTATTGAGGCGTTTTTTTAAAATTCAATCTGTTTAATTTTGTGTTCATAAAGTAAAGATAAGATTTATAGCAAAATATTTCAAATTCCAAAATACTACTGTTTTCAATTGCTCTTTTACATTAATATTTTTTTACAATTGTATATTAATTAGGTTTTTTTTGTAGTAAACCTTAATCTTATTTCATACAAAATAAGTACACATATAATCATTATTATTTATTTAAAGAAAAGCACACTACAGAGAAAACTCCATTTACAGAGTGCTGACAAACACACAAAGAACAAAAGTCACAATGAGTAAATAAAAATAAAAAGAATATGCCTTAGAAAGCAAAAAGTAGAACACAGAGAATACATGAAATCATAAAACTTACGCAAACGTATATATAATTAAAAACGAAAACACATAATCACAAAACTTTAAGACACACTATGACACCAAAAGCCGTATTTTTTTAAAAATTTTAAGTTCATTTCCAAAAGGCAAGGGTCAAAAAGTCAAAACACGCAAACACCGAGTCTAATAAAAACACACCAGGAGTTTAAAAGTTTAAAAACGTAAATAACAGACTTGAGATTAAAAAAAAAATTGCAACACTTAAGATAAAAATAAGTCAAACACGGCGCCAAAAAACTGGTCGAATACATAAGAACACGGAAAATCAAATAGCATAAAAATCTAAAATGTTGTAGAAAGGCAAAATAAAACATATCATGTACAGTAGAGTCTCCCTACAACGAAGTCTCTCTACAGCGAATTTCTCCCTATAACGAAATTTTTTATCGCGGAATGTTAAATAACATTCAAAATATTCTCCATATAACGAAGTGATTGTCTCCCTATAACGAATTTTTTCAGAGGTCTATCTGTTCGATTTTTGTCATTTTTGAAGAAAAATGATAATTTCTGTGCAACCAATACGCTCACACGTGCCTGTTTCTGGAGCCACTCACTCTTAAAAAGTAAAAATTTTTCTGAAAATTTAATATCATGAAATGCAAAGCAATGTAAAATAACGGAATTTTTCAAGTAAAATAAACGTAAGTACATACTAGTACATATTATTCCCTAAATTGGTGAATTGTCTTAACTTTTGAGCATTTTATTTATACAATAAATATTAGTACAATTTTAACAAATTTATAATATATATTACTTCATTTTTAATTGAAAATCATAATTAAATACATTTGAACTTGTCGCACCTATTGAAAAGTTTGGAACATTTACTTAAATAACAGCAAAAATCTCTAATCTCCGTATAACGAAATTTTCTCTATAACGAATTTTTCAATTGGAACCAAGCGATTTCGTTATAGGGAGACTCCACTGTATTTAAAAGATGCAAACATTTCGACTTAAAAGCACCAAGAGACATATTAAAAATTATTATGCTCAATTAAAAAAATAAAAAAATTATTATTAGCTAAAATTATTATGCTCACAAATGTCATTAAAACATAGTTAACGTTTAAAAATAAAATTTGAAATATGATCTATAACGAAGTGCTTTGTTTCTGAACTGCAAGTATATGTTCATGTAATATAGCGTGACATGTGACAAGGGGGGAAGGGGGTATGGTGAAGTGTGACACTTTGTGACAAAAGAGTGGGGGGTCAAAAATATTGAAAAAATGTGTGGCACAATTTATGGACGGCCCCTTTTCGCGAAAGTGGTCGTTGAGTCGGAGGAAGTGACATCAGATGTGTGTGAATGAATATCATGCATAAACGGATTTCCATCTTGTAGGAAATACAAGCTTTCACTACGTAGTCTCTGATTCCGGTGCTGCGTTCCTCGGATGAAATGAGGCAGGCAGTGATTACTTAATTCAGGGGCTCCCCAGTTTCATTCCATCCCCACACGCCTCTATTGATTAGATTAAATCGTTTGAGGTAAGTTGAAAAATGACGAATTCCTGTGATAAATTTTGAAAACAAATAATTATATTTCCAATGATATTTGTTTCAGTATTGTACGATATTTAACCTCAGTATCACAAATTTTTTAATTATAGCGATCTTTGGTCAAGTGGACTGTGTTTTGTACCCATGGCCTTCTCGAGAGAGACCAGTACTGTGCGAACGCACAGGGCTCCGCGCCGTTGACTGATTTCGCAAAATAAACATTAATTGCACTGACTTCTTTAATGAAATAAAAATTTGTCGTCCAGTTTTGCCTTCCAGTGCACTATATTATAATATTTATTTAAAAATAGCTTATTTGAGTTTCGTCCAAATTTTGTTACTGTTATGAAAACTATACAGGGTGTACACACTTATCGTGGTCCAATAGCTAATTTCTAAAGCGTTAGAGATAGACATATAGTTTCAATTGTAAAAACGCTTTAAATGAAGGGGAGAATTATAATATACGTGTTTTGAGTCACTAAATATATCTCTGAAAAAATACGAATTCTAACTTTTTATACGGTCCCCCGGTCTTATCACTCATATTTAATAAAATATTTTAGAAATTCTAACATTTTAAACAGAAAATGTCCAACTCTTCTGCGACTGAAACTGAGCGAGTTCAGGAGCTTCGAATTTCGTGATTTTTAACCAATCAGCGGCCTCGTCGAGCAAGTGCTGTGCATTGATTGGTTTATCGTCTTCAAGACGGCTGTTGAAATGGTGTAAAGTGGTCTAAGTCAGCGATATTCAAAGCTCCATAACTCGGTCAGTTTTAGTCGCTGAAGAGTGGGACTTTTTTTGCTTAAAATATTAGAGTGTCAAAAATATTTTAGTAAATAAGATTGATATGATCGGGGGACCATATAAAAATTAGAATTCGTAACTTTTTCAGGAATATATGTATTCACTCAAAAACATATATTATAATTCTTCCCTTCATTTAAAACATTTTTCTAATTGGAACTATATGTCTATCTAAAGGTTTAAAAATTAGCTATTGGACCATGATAAGTGTGGACACTGTATAAACCTTAGCAAATACCGCCGCATTTGCAGGAAGACCTTTCTCTAAATTGAAAAAAATAAAAATCACATGAGATCTAGAATGGGTCAAGAATGAGTTACCTCCTTAGCCATTTTATATCCCCTCCACCGGGGGGCATCGCGAGTTCACGGATGAGAAGTTGCTGTATAAGTAAGCAGGTTAACGACTCTCCGGTGTGTATAGTAATGGTGGTGTGGCTTTTAGGGCCCATCTCCGAAGGCAGGTCGTAACCCGGTAAAACGGGGGTTCGTCGCTTGAGCTGCTCGTATTGGAGGCTATTATGCAGGAACCACAGCGCTTGAATATCTGTTGCAGCGGCCGGTCTTTCATGCAAACTCTGATGTCAAGGCCGGGCGGGGTGATTCTTATGATTATCTATCACATACGAACTAATCAAAAACTAAATAATTATGATATTATCGGCGAATTTTCTTTTGACACGTGTAAAAAAATGAAACAGAAATAATATATTATAACCTTATTCAAGTATGTCGCGTACGAAATTGTATTTATGTAGTAATTAATTTTTTTCTTTGATTTATTATCTATTTTTTAATCGATAGAAACGTTAACCTTATAAAATAGCTTAATTATTTATCATTTTCATGCATTTTTTAAGTCTTTCTCATACCATTTTGTGCAATGCAATATACAGCAAAATGTAATAAATTATTATCTGATTGTATGAATTCTGTTTGAAACCCCCGCAAGTCAACTTCGTACCAGAACTCGCTCTACTAACCCCGTTTTTCTGCTATTAACTATATTCAGTGGATAGAAATTCGGTTTGAAACCTCCGCAAGTCAACTTCGTACTAGAACCCGCTTTTGTAACATCGTTTTTTTGCTGCTAACTATATTCAGTGGATAACAATTCTGTTTGAAACCCCCGCAAGTCAACTTCGTACCAGAACGCGCTTTTGTAATCCCGTTTTTTTGCTGTTAACTATATTCAGTGGATGACAATTCTGTTAAGATTAGATTTAATTTAACTACTGATGAACATTGATATAACTGAAGATGATCTACCTTTACTGTTTGATTTTGGGTGCATCTGAATTTTATTTTTAATTTTGGAACTAATTGTATCAATCTTAAAACCATGTAAGAATTCAAGATTATAAACATTTTAATTGGTATATAGTAGTCCTTTGTTGGAATCTTCAATTTTATGTAGCATCTTTCAAAAATAACAGTTTATTATATGTAGAAACATAAATGGAAAAGTAATTCATCGGATAGCATTAGTTCCAAGTTTGTACTTATAAAAGAAAGCATTTGTGTTTGTCTGCGGTGTCCAGACGAATCTATTACACTTGCAGTCATGAAATTGAGCACATAGGTAGTCATAATTCTGGCTCAATGCACCTCGAAGCTCAAAAATTTCTACTTAATATTTTGTGTTGATTTGGCTGATTTTTCGCACGTATTTCCTCATAGTATCATTTCTGATGAATGAAGAAAAAAATGCTTTGTAGGCTTGATGATAACTCTTTGGATAAACAAATATTTGTTCTATCTGATGCGATACTGGATAGAACAAATTATTGCCTTTCTAAAAAAATTTATTTTGAACGTCTAACATAATTTACTAAATTTTGAGAAATTTTTAAATAATAGTCTGCCCATAGTATTATTTCTGATAAATGTAGAAGCAAATGCTTTGTAAGCCAATGATAGCCCATCGGATAGAAAAGTATTTGTTCTATCTGATGCACTATTGGATAGAACAAAACAATTGTCTTTCTAAAAAAATTTGTTTTTAACGGTTAACGAAATTTACTGAATTTTGAGAAATTTTTAAATAACAGTCAGTTTCTCCAGTAAAACTTTGAGAATTAAATTTGAAATTCTTGCATCCGATATTCTAATTTCGTTAAGTTTTTCAATCCTTTTGTGGTAATAACTGGAACGTTTCTTCCTAATTGAAAAACAAGAAAGGTCGAAATGCATTTTTCCATTGATTTTTAATTAATCGTTTCCCTAATGAGCTTATCAGAGAGTATCTGAAATATGCAAAAAAAATTGCATGCAGTACTTTCTGTCAAAAAATTAAGTTTACTTTAGTAGTGGTAACGCCCCATTTTGAAGCAAATTGGGCGCTGTCCGTTGGCAGTTTTTGAGTCTTATCCGCAATTTTTTCCGCCGTCTGGTGACGCTTTCGATGCCTCCGTTTTCTCCAAATGCCCATTCTACAAGAGTTCCAGGACGTTTGACTGTCGATCTCAGATAAACGTGCAAT
>BGPR01039540.1:0-14266 GCA_013235015.1 Araneus ventricosus
GTATAAATCAGCCATTCCTGGTCAAGATTCAAAATAAAAAAATCAATGAGATTTTGATTCACTGTTGCTACTCCCCACAGTAAGTCATCTATATTGGAAACTTGGACAGATTCAGCAGGAAGTCATATTCTACATTACGTGTTGTTTCTGAAACTTATGTTTCAAGAAAAAAGAAATGCGGCTCTGCTTACACAGACAGGGTCAGGGACCCATCAGCTCCTTGACTTCCTCCTATATATGCGGTTATCTAACGGCGGCCCATTTAATATGCTACCGCAGCCACAAGCAGGCCACGGCCCCATAGGTTGCCAAACCGCTGGTCTACAGAAATGTAATAGTACCGCCTTCCAGTCTGAAGATGGCCTGTCCTCTCCTGCCCGGATTGATCACTTTGCATTTGTACTCCCTCCGGCATTCCGTCTCCACCTGTAGATCGGGCCAGCTGACCAGCGCCTCCACTTCAGCTCCTCTTCCACACGCCAGATCTCGAGTGCTGGGGAGAATCAGAAACTCGTGAACAGTATCCCTATAATTTACTTGCGCTGAGGGATATAATAAGAAAACAAAAACTGAAATAGAGTAAAACACTGTATTCAGCAGAATTTTTTATAAAGCTATCTGCTTGCAAAATAAGAAGAGTCTAAAGGATTATCTCGGGACTTTAAGCAAGAGGCAGATTTGTCCCCATTAAGCATTTCTAATTACTAACTGTGGATGTTGAGTCTAATTCTTCAAGAAAATTCAAAAAATTTATAAAACATTCTTTAATTATGTAAAAAAAATTAGAAATTTAAGTTAATTATTTTCTACTTTTTAGTCTTTAATTTTTAATTCATCACTGTGTATATTATGTAATTGTCGAAGCAAATGTTTCTCAAATTCGCTACAGGTGACGCCACTCATACAGAACCAAAATTTAATTAACCGAATCGATAAGCTGATAATTAAGTTCAGCAAATATCAAAATAGCGTATTGTCATTGAGAACAATCAAGTGCACAAAACTGAAAACTCCTAACTATTAGAAAGTGATAACTATTAAACAATTGATTGCAAAATTCCATCTTGAACCCTCCGACTGTGTAATTTTTAAAAATCACTATTTAGATGCAACGTCTGCAAAAGTGTTCAAGGATGACGCGTGGTGACCAACTCGTTTGCTTTAACTTGTTTCAAGCTTGCACTCTTGCCGCGGCAATCTTGTTGCAGATTCGCAGAGCAAGATTGCTGCAAACTGAAATTGCTACCTGGGAAGGCTTTATCTATCCTATTAAAATTCGAAGGTAAACATATGTACCTATGTCCTTCTATCTTCTCACGAATCACTGAAACTAGCCGTAAGTACCAAAAGATGGAAAATAATCCAAGGAATCCATTTCGACTATTTAAATTCCGAAATTATAATTAGTTAAAAAGATATTAATTAAAAACGTCAAAATGAATGAATTGACGTGCTGCCATCTATTGGTTTAGTATCTATTGGTTATCTAGTTAGTATAATATGATCCAACGATATAAAAGTAGTATTAAACACATTAGCCTGTAAAAATCTCAGGATGCAGCAGAAAATAAGACTTGTTTCATAGCGTGATAAATAGAGTGTTAACTTGTTCATAATTACAAAAATTGACCATAACAAGTTAAATAAAAGTGTTTATTAAAAGCGCATAAAAACGAAAGAGCTGATAGAAAAAGGTTTCCATACCGGGTCAAACCAAGAATATGCGAGAGGTTGCGAACCATCAGCACCACAGGTGATTGTGTACTCCTCTCCTTGAATGGCGACGAATTCTTCGGGCAGTTCGATTATTCTTGGTGGAGCTGCGAATAAAAAACGAAAGCATAAATTCTAACTGTACGAAGAATGATGCATAATGACCAAGGCATTTAAAAATTTTATGCACAAAATATGAAGCTCTAACGTATTTTTCAGATGAATATTGAATGTATAAGATTCTTCGTTTGGTAGAAGAGCATGGTCCACACATACTTGTAATAATAAATGAAGAATTTTCTTTCATGTGAAGTTATACTGGCATCTGAATATTTATAGGTTTATAACTAATCCAAATTTTGTTTTATGACGAATTTAGATTTGTTAAGGAAACTGCAAAAAATCTGGTTATCGATATTGCAGAAAATCTTATAGTGGCAGGACAAAGGTCTTACTACAATAAGATGTTGAAATATTTTCCATTTTTAAATAATTATCCAAATCTGCAAATAACACAGGTAGTAACGCATATTACCATCATCTAATTTTCCTGGATAGTGAATGGATGACCATTTTTTCTTTTATTAAAGTTCATCAAAAAATAAGCTCGCGTTGTTTCAAATAAAAATTGTTGTAATCCAAATTACTTAGACTGATAATGCAGCAAGCCATTAGAAAAAAAAAAAATTGGTCGTTAACATTGCCAGCAAGAGTTGCATAGTTTCAAAACTTAAGAAATCAGTGGCGTACATTCAACAGAAACAAGTGAAGCAGTGCTTCACAAAGCAATATGTATTCTCAAACGCATTCTAGTTATGTGTTCCAATTCCTATCCTCTTGAACACTTTCAAGCTGGGCATTCTAAGATCGGTTTTTCCCCACCCATTCAAGTCGAAATATAAGGAACGTTATTCACGGAAGCTCCAAAGTGCGCTATCACTACTCTTCGATCCCCCCATAAAGCGGATTTTCGATTCTCTAGCCTCTTCACGGGGTCCCAATCTATACAGAACTATTGTTTTCCCGCTAGCCTCAAAACGAGATCCTCAAAAGGCCATTCCAATCGGACTTCAAATTATTCGGAATTCTAACACTTGCAATTCCGCTATGCTAATTTTCATCGGTTTATCACACTGACGAAAGGTTTTTTCTTTTCCGTGATCCAAAAATAACGGTGAATGCCCGCTTGAGATGAAGCGAGATTCCTTTTTCCACGTTGCTACGCATGAATCTCTCTTACTGTGTTAATCTACAGTAAGGAGTTGTGGTAAGAGAAAATGTGGCAGATCAATATTGTTGTCTTTCCAACCGATAGGTAGTACGATGTAAAAAAATGCGTGCTTGAAAGAGGCAAATGATTCGCGCTTCAACCCTCCAATACAGTAAAAAAAAAATGTTTTGAAAAATAAATTTCTTACTCAGGACATTGACGGTGATGTTTTTGTATTTGTTGGTACCAGTGGTCGGCACGAACGCTTCGACGGTGTAGAGCCCTTCGTCTTCTTTGGTGACCGAAGATATCTCTATGCCGGCCGGAGTGACCGCCACTCGCTCGGACCGCACCCGCTGCTTGTTCTTCTCCCAGTTGATGTTCGGCTGGGGATTTCCGACGGGTCGGCAGCTGATGAACCCCTTCTTACCCACGATCAGGTTCTGGATGGGTTCGCAGTTCTCAAATTTTATGTCGTCTAAAAATGAAATACGAAGCATGTGAGGAGAAAAATTAAGACATTTTTTAAAAACACTTTCATCTGTGTAATAAAAAGCAATTGTGTAAAAAAAAATTTAAAATTAATTATTTCGTATTTTTAGACTTCATTTTAGGATTAATTATTACAAATATCATGAATCTTATAATCAGATTTTCTCAAATTCCAACACCAGAGGGCGCCACATCTGTGGAATCAAAATTTAACTAAATCAATCCAGTAAGCAAAAATTTAGTTCTAAAAATGTTAAAATAGTGTATTTTAATCGAGAACAGATAAGTGTAGAAAATTTCAAAACTCTAGCCCAGCAGGAAGCGAATGCAAAATGGATTGCAAGATTTAAGAGAGTTTCCACCCTAATTGCAGGAAAAAATTCAAGGACTTTTCAATGACCTTTTTAAGAAAATTCAAGGACCATAAAATTATTCATTTCAGACATAAAAATGCAAACGACAAATTAAAATCAAATTAATCATTTGTATTTTTAAAATAAAAAAATTGATATGGATCTACAATTCTAATGATAAAACTCGGCACCAAATTTTATCCATTTAACTAATTAAGTTTTTGAGTAATTGCGTTTACATGAACACAAACTTCCCTGGTTCTATGAAATTAAATAACAAACATTTTGGAAACAGATTTCATTGCAGAGAAAATCGGTTATTGGTAATTAAACAAAATTCTGTTAAAATACATCAGTTACTTTCAAAATACATTAGGATAATTGCAGGACTGTTTTACTCGACTGAGAAATACCCTCTGTAGCTTTTATTGCTTATCAAATTAAGCTGTCTGAATATGCAAAGAGAAAAGATTGATGATTGGCAGCATTCCCATATAAACACTCTTTTTCTGGTGGTGGAATTCTCAAAGCAAAACCAAGTAATAAACTGGTTTTCTCTTCCGTTCCAAAAAATATCGGATGGTCAATTTGCTTGTTTTTCAAGGACTTTTCAAAGACCCAACGAAAAATTAAGTACTTTTCCAGGGCCCTGAGCAAATCAAATAAAATTCAAGGAGTTTTCAAGGGTCGTTTACAAACATGATACAAGCCAGCAAAATAACGTGTGAAAACAATGAAAAAAGGAATCGTACCATAGAAGGTTATGTTGGTGTTTACTTCAAGTGTTTTGGTGTTGCCGTACAGAGCAGTGCATTTATAGGTTCCACTGTCATCTGCTTTGGGCTCGACGAAAGACAGCTTGAGGCTGTCCAGGCCATACTCTTTCACTCCAGGAGTTCTGCGAAAGAAATAAAAATGTGCAATTATTATTATTTCCGATATACATTAGACAAACATGTTACTAAATGACACAGTATTCCAATTCCGAAATTCCCAGCTGTCATATTTATCTAATATCCTCTCCTAAAAGCTACCAACGGGAATTGCCGCCCGCCCCGAGACTTTTTCGCATATGTCCAAACACAGGAGGGAAAAAAAAATACTCCAAGCGGCAGTAACACGCGCCATTCCCTAATACTAGTGGGGGAAAGTGCGCAAAGCGATCGAGTTTTTCTTTTTTTGCGTCGTAGGATGAGGAAGAAACCGAATATGCAATTTGAACGCCTTTTTTTGAACCGATTGAAACTAAAATTGGAAACAGATAAACAATTAAAGTTAGATAAATGAAATTTGGATGTGGTCTTCTAAGTAATTACGTTTATGAGTTCACAAGCATGCGATTTTAAAGACCGACAGACAGTCGACCCTTTGACGGATATGGTTCAAAGTTTGATACAGACCTACATTCCTGATGATAAAATTGTGTACTAAATCTTATCTATCTAGCTATTTAAGTTTTCGAGTTATTGTGTTTATATGAACACGGACAGACTTCCCATACACGGATTTCGTCCGAAATTTGATAGAAATCTGCAAATCTTGTGTAAAAACCATATACCAAATTTCGCCCTTCTAGCTCCAATCGTTTTTGAGTTATGCTCACAGACAGACAAACACAAAGATAGACAAAATTCCAAAATTGTGTTTTTCGGACTTGGGAAGGTCAAAAACGTGGAGAATCATCAAAATCTCGAGTTCGAGTTTTTCGACGATTACAATACTTTCTCTTTGTATACTTCGTATACGAGAAGGTAGAAAAGCCGAGAGAATTTTGATTCCGTTTGGCATTTCTTGTACGAAACTGGATTTTCGGCATGAAAACACAAAAATCGCCCGAAAACGAACGTGGTTAAGGAAATCAAGGTAGTCATTTAGCCCAACGATTTTGGAAAATATGTCGTGATCAGCAGGTTCGTTTCATCCACTGGTTATTATATTTATTAAAACTTATTCAATGTGTTATGCGACCGAAAATATGTTATTTAAACGCAACTTCAGGGTTCGTACACATTTCCTTAAAAGAAAATCAAGGACTTTTAAGGACTAAAAAAAATAAGGACCTCTAAATTGAATAAATTTAACGAATTGTCGCACGCATTTTTAAATAAAATGTCTCATTTTTGCAAATTCAACCTATTAGATGATAAATTATAATATAAAACATAGAAGATACATTACAAATTTAACACAACAAAACTCCTAAAAATACGAGTTAATAAATTGATAGAAAAAAAAACCATGAAACTGGTAATCAAATTAAATATCTTTTAATTCCAAACTTTTTTCATTCAATTTTACACATCCAAGGTATTTATTTTAATTTCTTTTTCAGAAATTGTTTTTCTTAGTTCATGCGATGGAATAAATAAATTTATGTCCTTTGACTTTTCAGCCTCATTAGCTAAATCATTTGCTTTCTCATTTGTTTGGTGCATGTCCGTTTGGAAGAACATTTTCTTTTGTTTTAAAAAATCTATTTCTTCCTCTAGAGCTTTTCGTTTCAGTCTTTTCTTTGGATCTTTCACTTTCTAAATACTGCATGTATTTTGCTCTAGCTGAGGTGGCAGCCGTCCTCATTTCTTTAGTAATTTTTAAGTCATAAATAGCCCCAGACAGCTTAATAAATTCATGATTTACACGCTGGAAAATATATGAAGCATCTTTTAAATTTTCTATTTCCAGGGCCATGTTCACCGAAAAACCTCATTGTCCATGTGACAGTATTAATACCATTTTGATAATCTTCCAAACTCTTTCATAATGATTATTGCTAAAATAAGTTTCTAAAAAATTATCAAGGGAATCACTCTTTGGATTGAAAGAAGTAAATTCAAATGAACTTGGCTTTACAATATTTAACAGAAAATCTGCAGAGTAACAAAATTTCGTCGCAATCTTTTCCCAAAATACGTTTATTTTGCGACAATACAATCAATACTTTTTTTCATTTTTTCCTGTGCTTTTTCGGGATATCCAGCCATTATTCGTGGATCAATGCATATCGTAGGTCTTACTAGTGCGTAATTCACAGGACATTTCTGCATGAAATGTTTTATCATTGTTATGATGTTTTTCCGACTATCCTGTCTGAGTGTGAAAACATCCTTGTCTGCTAATTCCTTATTTTTTATCTTTTCTTTTACTAGTTGCTCTGCAGCAAATCCTAAATACACTTAACTTTTATCATTATACAAGTTTGGGTCACTGAAGTTGAATTTGCATAAAGTCTCAGGTTTCTCAATTCTTTCATTCTCTGGTTTCAAAATTTTGAAATGTTGAATACAATCATTGACAAGTTTTAAAAACATCACTGGAAAAAAATGGAAGTAAAGGTTTATCACTTTGATACTGTTCTAAAAATGGTGACAGCACTTCTGACAATCATTCCTATGAAACCATGGGCCAATAAAAGCCATCTGTAACTCCTCCCTTATTTCCCAAAGTGTATGCGATGGATATGGATTCGTAGAACGCGAGCAGTGTCGTCCCCCCACCCTATTCTGTGAGAGCCACATCGACCGAGATTACAGCCGCCGAGAAGGAATTAGAAAAACGATAATCGGTGAAATTTTAATTTTTTTAATAATGGCAGAGTAAAAAGTAAGGACTTTTTAAAAATGGGGCATAAAAATAAGGACTAAATGTAAAAGTAAGGACGCGTACGAACCCTGAACTTATATAAAAAAATAATTGATAATCCTGATTCTGCCAAAAGATCTTGTTGGAGTTTTAATTAAGGCGCCTTGAAAAATCTGGATTCAACAAGGGCGCCGAGAATAGAAAAAGTTTGGGGAACCATCAGCAACTACTTATAAAAGGCAATGTTTGTGTGTGTGTGATGTCCAGACGAATCCGTGGCACCTACAGCCTAGAAATTTGGCACACAGGTAGTCTTAATGGTGACTCAATGCACTTCGATGCCGGAAATTTAAAATTTTATCTAGAATTTTTTTTATTTAATGTTGTGTTGTTTTGGTTGATTTTTCGCACTAATTTCTCAATAGTATAGTTTTGAATCATTTTACGAAAAAAATAGATACACCATCGGAAAGAGCACACGATTTCCGTTCTAATGAAGTTAGTTTTGAGCTTCAAACATAATTTACTGAATTGTGAAAAAAATTTTAAAAATAGTCAGTATCGTCATCGAAATTTCATTTTGTTTTTAAATTTGATGCATCCGACGTTCTAATAACATTATTATTTTCGATTTTTTTTTCAGCTCATAACTGGAACGGTTCTGGCGGATTTAAAACAAGAACAGTTAAAAATCTTTTCCCTTTTTTTTAATTAATTTTTTCCTGGTCAGTTTTGAAAGATATTTTTCCTCTAGCGAGCTTCCTCCCGCGACACTTCTCCGGAACGTTGCTGGCAATTTGATTGGCTGACGGGGCAGGTGACGTCATAACCTTCAATTGAATGACTTCGATTATTATTTTCGGATTCGATTTCATATTTTGCTTGCTGTATAATAATCATTTTCACGTTGAAATTTTTTAATATTGTTTCGGATTAACGTGCTCTGTATTGTTCTTCTACAGTTGAAATGTCATTATCGCGAAGAAAAATAAGCGGGAAAATAAATAATGTGTATCTTTTGTTCTGTTTTCAGAATTTTTTCATGTCATTGTAGGCGTTTTTTCTTTTTTCTTTCTTTCTCATTATGATGAAGTCCTGATTCCACAGGCAACGCCGATGGTAGCACAACATGTTTCCCGACATTGTACAATATTGTATAATATTATATGATATTGTACATTTCACAATATTGCGAATATTATTCAATGTCGTTCAATATTGTACAATATCTTTGTGCTACTGGGGGCGCGTATTGCTAGTAACCAATAAAATAAACAGAAATACTTTTTGGTACGTCAGCATTTTCAATCACTCACGGATTTATATTCCTTGAAACGTTTCAAGGATTCAGATGTTGTTTCTCGGATTTTTAAGTGGGTGTACTGGCAAACTGAGCTTAATCGGTATGCAAATTCATTAAAAATGCTGGAGTTCATTAGATGTCACTGTTGGAATCGACAGGCTAGAAGAAGCTTCACCTCCAGTTTTGGATAATTGGGAAGATATGATTATTTGTTGACTTCAATTCTGGCTGAATCTACATTTTCCCTGACCTTTGGTGTTGAGGAACGAAATGTTATGATACTATTCGTTTACTCAAGAATTAAATAATTTACGATTTAACTCAATAACGCATGTTATTAGATACATATTTCTATTAGAAATTAAAAAGCCTTGGTATCCGGGAAGCAGTGTCGTAGCTGCAGCTTTTGCTGCCCGGGGCGAACTTTCAGTAAGCCGCCCTTTCCTTATAAGTTAGATAAACCTTAAAATTAAAATAAATCCAAGGGGAATATCGATTTAATAACGCAATTCGTGGGCTTGACGCCCTTAATGACAGCAGGGGTTGTGAAATCGTACCAAGGTTCATACACATTTCCTTAAAAGAAAATCAAGGACTATCAAGGACTTTTAAGGACTAAAAAAAACAAAAAGTAAGGACCTCTAAATTGAATAAACTTAACGAGTTGTCGCACGCATTTTTAAATAAAATGTCTCATTTTTGCAAATTCAATCTATTAGATGATAAAGTATAATATAAAATATATAAGATACATTACAAATTTAACACAACAAAAACTCTCAAAAATATGAGTTAATAAATTGATGAAAAAAAACCACGAAACTGGTAATCAAATTAAATATCTTCTAATTCCAAACTTTTTTCATTCAATTTTACATCCAAGGTATTTATTTTAATTTCTTTTCAGTAATTGTTTTTCTTAGTTTATGCGATTTGAATAACTAAATTTATGTCCTTTGACTTTTCAGCCTCATTAGCTTCCCCATTTGTTTTGGAACATTTTCTTTTGTTTAAAAAAATCTATTACCTCCTAGAGCTTTTCGTTTGAGTTGTTTTGTTTCAGTCTTTTGTTTAGATCTTTCACTTTCTAAATACTGAATGTATTTTGCTCTAGCTGAGGTGGCAGAAAGTAAGGACTTTCAAGGACTTTTTTGAATGTATTTTGCTCTAGCTGAGGTGGCAGAAAGTAAGGACTTTCAAGGACTTTTTAAAAATGGGGGCATAAAAATAAGGATTTGTAAGGACTAAATGTAAAAGTAAGGACTTTTAAGGACGCGTGCGAACCCTGCGTACGTCCACCACCAGACTTTCTTTCACATACCAGTAATTTACCGAAAAAAGGTGGAAAGACATAAATTAATTACAATAGATATTTTTTTATGAACACAATGACTGAACTAGTGCCGCTGCAGTTCTTAGTTATGAAATTGTTTTCCTGCATGTCTGATTTTGCCGCCCGTCTCCAGCTACGGCACTGCCAGGAAGTAGCTTAATTTGCTCCATTATACGCACAGCGAGCCAGTTACGGGTGGAGGCTCGTGCTGCCATCTATTAAAAGCATTTAACACTATACACACACATCGCACCACTAATATAATAACTATTCATTTGTAATAGCAGATAAGATTAATCGTTCCTACCCTTCCTGAATGATTTCTCCCCTGGGATTTATCCACTCCATGTTTGTGAAAGCCCCGTCTTCAGCGTCCTGCGCTTCGCCCTTGCACATCAGACCGAAGGGCTTGCCCGCAGGGGCGTACAGGGAGCTCAGGGGCGGAGAGATCACGAGTCTCGGCTCTTCGCATTTCACCAAGAGAATCTGGCACACTGAAAGGGAAATTGAAAGATTGAGAAACATGAAATGTTGAAAAAGATAAGATAATTTGAACTTCAAAAATCTATGCAATGAATTCTTTATTAAGATGTTGCTGTGTGCTGCAAAACGAATACAGACAAAGCAGAAAATCATTTAAAAAAATAATGATAATAAAGGACGATAACAATAAATATATACAGACAATACATAAATAAGTCACTATACAATCATTTTCAACGCGCGTTTATAATATTTCACAACCAATAACCGAACGAAAACTTTCAGCTAGTTGCATTTTATAATTTATAAAATTTCGTAACATGGATTTAGTTTTTTTGGTGCAAAAGCTAGGTTTCAGAAACAACAAGTAATATAAAAAAAAAAATTTAAGTCAATTCCTACTTAGGTGATTCGAGATATAATGAAAAATGTACTGCGTATGCACAAAGATATGGCTAAAATATGGAGGTGCTTCGATGATCCCATGGGCCAACCATATATCCAAGAACCAAGTCTGTAATGTTAATAGTTTTCGAGATATAGTGAAAAACGTACTGCGCATGCGTCATGCAAAATATGAAATGACAGACAAGAAAGCGAATTAATATTGCATTGTCATCTAGTTCTGAGCTATGTTTAAAGTTTCAAGTCTCCAGCTCATCGGGAAGTTAGTTTAAAATCGATTGCAAAATCTGAACAAGATATGTAAATATATATATATAGGGAGAGTGTGAACTAATAGTAGGAATTGAAAAATAACTGATCAAAATATTTTTAAACGAACGCTAGCAAGTGCCAACGATACGATATCCGTTGCCGGCACTTAATTCACCTTTTAACTTATTGCACTTCATAAATCAGGCAATTTTAAAATAAATGCTATTTTCTGCACTATATTTCTTTTCATTTCAAAAATATCAAACTACGAACTGGCCTGAATTTTACTTGACAACTCAAGGCACAAAATTCTATCCAATTCAATTAACTAATAATTTTTTCAGCATAGAAAAGTGTACGAGTCGAAGATTAATAAGTAATTTTTATTACGCTGACTATTGAATTTTAGCTTTTTCCCAATAATTTAATAGAAGAATAATATTTCAAACCATTTCTGCAACAATATATAAAAAGTATTAACTGAAAGCTTAATAAAAAAAAAGCTTTAGAATTTGAAATGGCTAGGTGGTAGCATATTGTTCATCAAGTATTGCATAAAAAATAAAATTAAAGATAATTCCTGCAACAAACAAGGATTAATTATAGTGCTGGCAAAAGCATTTTATAGTTCATTAATCACTATATTTTATTAATTTAAAAACACTACAGACAAATAATGACGAATTCTATTGACATTCAAATACAATAAACACAAAATTGAAATTTAGTTAAATAATATAATAAATAAATTTATTAAAAGATATTTTAAAAACATTTATTAGTATATTAAAAAGTAGAATTTTTCATTTTAATTATTTTCCACTTTACAGTAATGAATGGTAAATTAATGACTAAACTTTATAGAATCTCGTGATATTTTTTTCTTCTCATTACTAGATGGATCCATTCGTATGGAAAGGAAGTGTAATTAAATAAATCGATTAACTAATTGATAATCTGAAAAATATTAAAATGTATCATCATCGTACTAGTATACTAAATTTGAAATCTCGAGCACGACTGGAAGTGGGTGAAAAGTGGATTCCAAAATTCCATCTACAGAAACATGAAACAAGTGAAATAAAAGTGTGTAAAAATGTTGCCATTTTTTTAACAACTATTGGAATTCTCATCAATTATTCTGAAAATCTCCGTTGCGTGTTAATTTATTTCCCGCATCCTGTTCTTTTTAATCGAAGTAGAGCAGACTGATGAACGCCTAAGAACTGTTTAAACAAATTGATGAGCGATTAACAACCGTCAACTCAATCATTTGCAAAATTGCTGAAAGCATAACACGGCGTCTGTTTCCCACAATACCCCGAATCCATTGTAATTCGGTCCGGAACAATTAACCCGACATCCCGAAAAAGAATTAATCTCGGATTATTGCAACACCGCTGTAAACAAGAACTTGACACACAAATAGAAAACACTGATGCTTCGTTACAGAGGAATTTTCATCAACAGATTCGTATCTTACATCACGCAAAGCGGTTTAGACTAGATTTTTTTTCTTTCTTTTTTTATGCGTGCGAGTAATTTTTCAAGAAAGAAATTTAATAGAAAATAATCCATTTTAATAGCTTCTCTCTAAAACGATGATAATCCATTCATTACACAAGAAAAGTTAAAACTTCTTAAACTGTTCCACAAAAGCACATAGGCAAACTGGTTGAAAGTATTACGCAAATGGACACCCAGTACGATTGTTTGTCTAAGGACATTGTCTAGGTGTCTGATGCTGGAAAAGAATATCATTATGTATCAGTTAATCGTTCGTCCTAATTAACACATTCGCTGCGATGGCCATATTGTTATACTTCGCACAATAACCGGCTTATTTTCCGGTAACTTTTCATCTGACAGCCTTTTTTGGGAGCGTCTCGGCACGCTCATCATACCGAGTACCTAGTAGAAAAGTGAAGCGCGCCGAGACGCTCGTCGTAAGGAATATGTTAACAGATATCTTTTGTTTTCTTTCTCTAAGCAAACGTTTATATTAACGGGAATAATATTTTTTATAAAATATGATTAATATTAGTCTAAGTTGTTGAATCGCCCTTATTCAAATTCTAGTGCTTGGAGTTAATGAGGAATTTTTTTTAATTCGATTACTTTTTAATTAAAAATTTAAAAACTTTAATTAAAAATCTAATTAATAACCCTTTCTGAGTGAGCACCTACTGCACAAGCAACGACTACGAACAAAATCTGGTAACTCTAACGGTCTGCTCCGTTGAGAGTTGTTGTTGTTGAGTACAAGTTTTATATTACACTATTTACAGAATGTATGGCAGCCTAAAAACATTATGTTAATATTATACACTAAATTCTCTTATCGTCTGCAACTTTATTTTAAATTAAAAAATGAGAACATCAATTTTACCCAGCTACTTTTAATTTTCGTAGTTTCTTGAAAAATTATCGACTATACCAAACGATTTCTAAAAACCGCCGAAAGCTAACTTTTCCCCCATACGTTATTAATAATTTTTAAAGAACGATACAAAATTTAATTAAAGATTGCGAACGACAACTCAGACGAAAATAAATAAAAGGATTTAAAATATAAAAATATTTTCATTCAACTTCACTTTTTAGAACGATAATAAAAGAGTTTTTAGAAACTGCTTTTATTTTATAACCTTGTTCCACTTTTTTTAAAAGATTTTCCGCGATAATCGACCCGTTATGGCGATTATTTGGCTAATTGACTCTATAATACGGAAGCGAAACAATAGTATTCCTTAACCATCTTTCCATAATGAAATACCCATTCCTGATCTTCATTCAGCAGGTAGGAAGCGCTGCAGTAATGGAACGGGCACGCACTCAAGAAGCACATGGAAGAACAAAGCACCAATCGCAACCGTGACTGTGAGTAACGAAAGGCTTGGCGTGTTGCACGAACGTTTGTTATTATTCTTGATACCTTCGCGATCTTCGGCCGAATTCGTTAATGAGTGATCCGCTTTCGATAAGTGGAACTCTTTGTCCTTCGGGGTCATATCGTGAGGGTTTCGGAAGCGGTTTTTAACCGTGACCGCGTTGATTCGAGCCTCCTGATACGGAAACCACGACGAGGAGGATTTCTTTTTTTTTCTATCTTTAAAATAAATGTGTGGCTGATGGTAATTGCT